>CM065779.1:21840616-22086219 GCA_033296515.1 Macrochelys suwanniensis | reverse complement strand
TCAGTAGTCTAGTTGAATGTTTACATGGTAGTGTAGGGATATTAAAGAAGGTACTGAAAGTGATTCCGCAAGTGAAAGTAACTCCCCATAATTTGTCCCCCACAATTTAAACCTCATAGCATTACCAAGTAAAAGATCTCTTGGATCCCTTGTTAAACTTACAAGCTACTGTCTGTGTAAACCATTGATTGTATCTGTTCTCAGAAAGATACTGTATTGCTATGAGAAACTTGCAAACAAGTTATTTGACTTTGTTCTTTATGCATGCTTTGTACCCAGAAACAGCATAGAAAGACCCCCACCCTCTTTGATTAAAGGGCAGGGCGTCTCAAATAAATTAGTACACACCCCGAAAGTGTTGAAGACAGTATGTCTGCTGATGAATGCTTGGTGTACATGAATGAATGAGCAGGGAGGTGCCAGCCTAGGAATTCAGTGACCATCGGCTGAAGGCGGCGTCAAAGTGGGAACGACCAGACAACCCCCGGAGGGTAAACTGGGACCCACCCGATCATCTCAAAGGATGGGAAAAACAAGATAACATCTGACAGTGTGGAGCCACCAGGAATGCCATCAGAAATGTGCCATCTGCTGATTGATTCAGCAACAGCATGATGAAGCAATTCCCATAGACTGACAGAGGAAATAATTCCTATAAGAATGGCCTCTAAATACTGAGGACTTTGAGTCTGGTTCTGCAACCACCCTCCAGGAGCATCAGATGAATCTGACAAGGACTCGGCTCCACCCTCATGCCCAGGTTAAGCTGGCCAGTAACTTGGCATGAGCAACTTCTAGGCTGGTAACTATGACATCTATGCAGAACCTGTGTGTGTGTGTGTGTGTGTGTGTGTGTGAATGAATGTGAAACTGAATGAAATGTTACAGCTATAACTGACTGCTTACTATGATTCTTTTTGTATTCACAATAAATGTGACATTTTGTCTTATCCCCTTTAAAAAGATCCTGCTGGTTTTTATTTTATTGGTGTAACAGTAGGATAAAATACATTCCTGACATGAAGGCAAGAGGATTGCATCTCAGGATTTCATTCTGGAGGTCTACAATAATGACAAAACCGTTCCTCTTGAAGGAAGCCACATATTCTGAATAAGGTATGCATAAGGGCTGCCGCACTAGGAAATTCATTCTTGGGAACAGTCATGAACTGGAAAGGGAACGACTAAATGACCCCATGGGGCTTTTCCAGCTCTAAATTCTGCGATGAATGGCCAAAGCACAGATGGTCTCATGAGTGAACTATGTGGCAGAACAATATCTGGAAGACACAGATGTTACATGAGAAAGGAGTGTTTCCTTATGCATTTCTATTCAGCTAAATTTGCAATCCGTTCTTTTATAGTTTCACCAATAGCGTGTTGGTGGGGGCATAGGCGCCGACTTTTGTCGGCGCCGGTGTAGGCTCACGCCCTGGCCCCGCCCCAACTCCATCCCCGCCCCTTCCCCAAATCCCTGCCCTTGCCTCCTCCCCTGGCCGCGCTGCATCCCCCCCCCCCCCCCCAGCTTCCAAGCGGGGTGGGGAATGCAGCGGGGTTGGGGGAGGAGGCGGGGGCGGGGCCGCGAGCACCCCCCCGCCAGCCCCAGCTCACCTCAGACTCCACCTCTTCTCCATACCCCTCCCTCCCCCGCCCGACCAGCTGGAGAGGGAGCCATGAAAAGCGGCGGGCTGCCGCTTCGCTTCTGGCTCAGGCTGAGGCTCCGAGAGGCAGAGAGGTGAGCTGGGCGCGGCGGGGGGGGCTGGCGGGGAGCTGCCACGGGGCCCGGCAGCTCCCTGCCAGCCCCGCCCCCAGCTCACCTTGCCTTCTCCAGGTGCCGCGGTAGCCAGAGCGCTCAAGCAGCCGCGGGCTCCTCTGGCTCCAGCAGCTGATCAGAGGCAGCACACTCCCCAGAGGCGCTGCCCCTGCGCTTTCCCTGCCCGCCCGCCCAACGTGCTGCTGCCGCCGCCGCCGATCAGCTGCTGGAGCCAGAGGAGCCTGCGGCTGCGTGAGCGGAGAAAAAGCTGCTCTGGCTGCCGCGGCGCCTGGGGAAGGCGAGATGAGTTGGGCCCGGGGCTGGCAGGGAGCTGCCGGTGGACGCTCAGCACCCACCAATTTTTCCCCATGGGTGCTCCAGCCCCGGAGCACCCACAGAGTCGGTGTATCACGGAGGATGAGGTTATCCTGAATCTTGTGACATGTTAGCAGTTTCCTGTGGATGTTTGGAACATCAGTCGTTAACCTGTCGTTTTTCTATTTCAGTACCTGCTCTGTCCTGCTGTTTTAGGATCGGCATGGGGGTTATCAACAGCATGACACGTCCCATCCAAAATCTCCCCCCTGCCATTGCGATGTTGTGGAATCACAAAACAAAGTGTGGAAAGTCTTGGATGATTCTTTGCTACTAATAGCTGAGTAAAATGGACCAAACTAAAGCTGGAGTCATCTGGATAGATTTTGATGAATAAAGAAGCATCTTTCTCAGCACAGAATTTGAAATCCAAACTGTCGTTTGGAGATCTTTTAAATAGAGAGAGGCATACAAGAAGGAAATGGATCTGCTTCCTACCAGGGTATCCTACAAAGGCCCCTCCATTGGTGATTTCTTTAAATTCTTTACACTGTTGCCTTTCTATGCTGAATCCTCGCTGTTTAATTAGTACAATTATAAGCATATGAAATCTACAGTACTTGACATCTCAAACACCAGTATGTTGTGAAATGCCTTGATTTTTTCCCCCCATTGTTGTACTGCCTGATTATATATGAGGCGAGAGAGAAATGTTTTTTTAGGTCTTTGTCTAGCATCCTGCAAGGTGTTAATTTTTCCTCAGTTATGGTCCTTTATCCATCTTGAAATAATTTGGTTTTCTGAATATCTAAGAGAGGAAAGTTATGGTTTAAAAAAAGAAAAAGAGAGAGAATCCAGGAACAGGTAACTCCAGTGCAGCAGTTCTCAATCTGTGGGTCGGGACTCCAAAGTGGGTCACAACTCTGTTTTCATGGGGTCGCCAGGGCTGGTGTTAGATTTGCTGGGGCCAAAGCTCGAGCCCCACCACCGGGGTCGAAGCCCTTGGGCTTCCCTCCCTGGGGTGGCTCGGGCTTTGGCCTCCCTGTCAGGGGCAGCAGGGCTTGGGTGGGCTCCATCTTCGGGTCCTCCCCTTGGGGTCGTGTAGTAATTTTTTCTTGTCAGAAGGGGGTCACAGTGCAATGAAATTTGAGAATCCCTGTTCTAGTGATTAAATCTTTCAATATATTACATAATATTCAATGGGGTAGTGAAAGAAATTGCAATGTATGGCATTAATTAGCAGGATATTAGAGAACTCTTTATTTACTAGTTCTGATTCAAGTATGTAATATTTTACACATCATTCATTATATCTTGTCATTTGCTCAGTGCCCTCAACTGCCTCTGAAAGATGGAGTCCTACAAGCTTTCCAAGTTGATTCAAATATAAGTGTTTTAATTTCTCTGTTTTTCTTTCTTTGAACTCCCAACCCTCTCCTTCTGTCTATGGTCACTGAGGTAGCGAGGTTTGTAATGACTGAGAATGCCAACAACCAAACACCGAATGCTTGAATTGTTAACGCCAATAGATGACGTGTCACCAATCTAAATACATCAAAAGGTGCTATGCCACTGCACGTATTGCTCATTTTGCGGTTTCAACTTTCATAACTCTAAAATCAGTGTATGTTAAAAAAAAAAAAAAAAAAAAATCAAAAATCAGGACTATTTCTATCCATCTTGTACTCCTGCTTGCTTAAGTTACTTGTTGGGTTGATCTGGGAGGAATGTAGTTTTGGACATGGTTCCGTTTGTTTTTATCCAGAAACTTGTACATGGGCCCAGAGCTTTGGAAATTAATTAAAGCAATGACATTAAAATTTGCCTCATTTAGCATTATTACAATGTTTCTATCAAACGCTGTATAGTTATTTGCACCATTTAAATCAGGGGTCTCAAACGTGCGGCCCGCGGAGCTCTTCCCTGCAGCCCGCCAAGCTCTCCGCACTGCCCTGAGTTACTTCCTGTGGCTGCCAAACTCCCCTCACCCCCGCCCCCCTGAGTAATTTTCTGTGCCCGGAGGCAGCGAGGGGGGTGTCAGTGATGCGACCCTCGGGCCAATGCACTAGTCCTCGTGTGGCCCTCGTGGTCATTTGATTTTAAGACCCCTGGTTTAAATACAGCATCGTGTGTGAATTTTTACTCCTTTTCATAAAAAATCAAAAGTGGAGGGGAAAAGGGAAAACGGACAGTGGAATATGGCGGCAGTCTGAGAGATTGTGCAGCTTGGAAAGGATGGGATTGTTATCTGTTACCACTTGCAACAATGAGAGGAGAACTCAATTTCAGTCAATACCTGTAAGAATTTTTGTTTCTTATTTAAGCAAGTAGACATTCAAAATGATCATATTAAGAGTGGCGGCTGTTATGATATTTGAGTTGTAAAGCACGTGAACTGAGATTGCTCTGGATGTTAACGTAGCCTTAACTGATGAAGTCCTTGGTCTGTTTTGATTCTGTCAATATGAAATGTTGAGCAACCATAACTCTTGTAATGATTTTTTGTGGATGAGTTAATATATACACATTTCACATTTTTAAACAGCAACAGTTTATTAAAACCAGCTTATTCCAAGGTTGAAGAATTAGACTTTACTTGTTTACTGCCATATCGCTATTCAGGCTTACTGTGCACTTTGCTCAGAAAATGCTAATTATTATTCTATGGGTCATGAAACTCTTTTCAACCCTGTGTAAATAGCTAACTAGCGGCTACTCACCTCTTCACCCATGAATGGGGTTGGCAGAGTCAAGAAGGGCCCATTTCAATTTAGTTTAGGGAAAAGGGAATGAATGCACAGGGATGAGGGGGAAAAGGTATCCTTGACAAGATTCTGCGAGGTTTTTGATGCTCCAGAAATACATCAGAGCCATTGCATAGAGAATATGGTAATCCTCTCACAAAGGCTGGGCAGAGTGGCAGTACCATTCAAAGTTTAGGTGCTCCTTATTCCCAAGGCAGTGATCCTTCCTGTTCCTGTCCTCTCTTCCCCCCTCCCTCCCATATGCATGGAAATTCTCTCTTTGTTGTAGTCTGCCAAGCTACTTAACCTCTCTGTGCAAATCCTTTCTTAAGGTAGATTCTCTGCAATGCCTAGAAGACTTGGGTCAGAAACAATATTTATTGTTTTATTTATAAAGCCCTTTTAAGTGAGCCACCTAAGCTATGTACACACTACCCAAAAAGGTGTATTGTTTAGCCTGGTCTGTAAACAATGATGGCATTCCAGCCATTTATCACAAATTGTCAGTGTTCCAATAGATTCTTTGCAAGGGTTGCACAACAGCTTTCACAGCACTCTTGCAACGCTTGCCATTTTTTTTTGGTGAGCTCACAATATTTGTTGTTTTTCTAAAATCCCCAGCACCTAGACTCAAGTGCTTACACAAGAATCTGAGCTTTAATTTAAATATATATATATATATATTCCTAGACTCAAAGTGCATGTTTTACATAGCAGTTGGGAGCATGCTTCCCAGCCCAGAAACTAGCCAGCTTGAGATAGTGTGCTAAAAATAGCAGTTTAGCCCCGGTGGTGTGGGTGCCCGCATGGCAGAGCGCCCGAGTGCAATCACACCCGATCTCCTGGGTACGTACTCAGGTTAGGGTTGCCAGGCGTCCGGTTTTCAACAGGAACGCCCGCCCGAAAAGGGACCCTGGTGGCTCCGGTCAGCACT
Source organism: Macrochelys suwanniensis (assembly GCA_033296515.1). Taxonomy (NCBI): domain Eukaryota; kingdom Metazoa; phylum Chordata; order Testudines; family Chelydridae; genus Macrochelys; species Macrochelys suwanniensis. The sequence goes on along the minus strand of CM065779.1, from coordinate 22,080,473 downwards.
GTTAAAGGTCCAATCGGTGGCGCAGCGGGACTAAGGCAGGCTCCCCGCGACTCCTGGAAGCAGCCGGCATGATCCTGCTCTCGCCCTGGGAACCGCAGCCAATGAGAGTTGCGGCGGCAGTGCCTGCGGGCAGGGCAGCGTGCAGAGCCTCCTGGCCACACCTACGCCTAGGAGCAGGAGGGACATGTCGCCGCTTCCCGGGAGCCACCACCTGAGGTAAGTGCCGCCTGGAGCCCACACCCAGAATCCCCTCCTGCACCCTAACCCCCTGTCCCAGCCCATAGCCCCCTCCAACACATCACAAACCCTTCATCCATGGCCGCACCCCAGAGCCCACACCCCCAACCCCTTGCCCCAGCCCGGTGAAAATAAGCGAGGGAGTGAGGGTGGGGGAGAGCGAGCAATGAAGGGAGGGGGGATGGAGTGAGCGGGGGCAGGGCAAGGGTGTTTGGTTGTCTGCAATCAGAAACTTGACAACCCTAACTCAGATGGCTCTCTCAACTGCCACCCAGGCTGCTGCAGCCACACTGTTGTTGTTATCAAGCTATCTGAAGCAGAGCTAGTGTGTGTCTGGTGTCTACCACTGCTGGGAAGTGCATTCGCAACTGCAGTGTAGACTCTCTGATCGCAGAAAAAGGCTTGAAAACTTGACCTCAGTGCTTCCTAAAGGCTCTAAAAACAGAAGGTAAATTAAATGAAAAGAACCCACAACGTTTTTTTAAACCATCATTTTTCTGAGGCCTGACTCGTGATTTTTGAACACTTGGGATTATAAATACTGGAACAGTCCCAACGAAAGATCATCCCAGGCATGTTTAACTGGTCAGCCTGCTCCTACATCGCTACCGCCAGCCTGAGGCTTCCACACAGGACAGCCACCTGTCGAAATGCCCTCCGGCCTCGATGCCATTTACTGGCCTCTTCTGGGTTTCACTATTTTCCCCCCAGCAGTTCTCAAACTCTGGGTTGGGACCCCAAGTGGGTCGCAACCCAGTTTTAATGGAAGCCGAAGCCTGGGCCCCACCGCCCAGGGCCGAAATCGAAGTGCGACAGCTTAAGGCCTGGGTGGCGGGGCTCAGGTTACAGGTCCCCCGCCCACCCCCCGGGCTGAAGCCCTTGGGCTTTGGCTTCCCCACCTGGGGCTGTGTAAGGGCAAATGTAATTAAAGACTATGATGAATGAAAAGACGGACTGGGCTCTTCTTTGCAGTGTTGCTGTAGCTGTGTTGCTCCCAGGCCAGGCTATGAGAGAGACAAGGTGGGTGAGGTAATCTCTTTTATTGGATCAACTTCTGTTGGCGGAAGGTACAAGCTTTTGAGCGACACTGAGCTCTTCTTCCGGTCTGGGGAAGGAAGCAGAGCTTTTGGAAGTTGATATAAAAAAACCCAAATCCCAGGCTGGGGCAATGGGAACTTCTAGAGCTTGTCCTAGGCTCTGAAAATCTTGGCTTCTGCCCTAGTTCTTGTAAAACCATATTCCATTTTTCTTTCAAAGTGCTTGTTTCAGGAAGTGTTATTTTGTGATGGGCTAAAATGCAGGCACGTTACTTGAGACTGTACCAGAGTGGAAGCCTACATATGATAAATCAGCAGTTCTCAAGCAGGAGTCTGGGGCACCCTGGGGAGGCCGCAAGCAGGTTTCAGGGGGTCCCCCAAGCAGGGCCAGCGTTAGACTCACTGGGGCCCAGGGCAGAAAGCTGAAGCCTCGGGCCCCAAGCCTGAACAACTTAGCTTTGTGGGGCCCCCCCACTAATTGCCCTGCTTGCTACCCCTTAATGTCAGCCCTGACTTTTCTATGTAGAAAAACAGTTATGGAAGAAGTAGGGCCTGGAGTGTTTAGAGCATGTTGGGTGGGCCTCAGAAAGAAAACGGTTGAGAGCATCTGTGATAAATAAGAAAGCACATAGCATCTCTGCTTGCAGATGTGATTGTGAAATGATATGTATGGCTACTGTATCTTTCATACACAGTACCTGAGGCCAGTACTTACCGTCAGGAATCCCGGTGCAAGCCATTCCATATTCCCTAGGTGAACAAGACCGTGCCCCAAGGGTATCTGAATTGCCATCACAGGCTGCCCTGCATTTATTCACAACAGAACTGTTAAGAAATTCTCATTTGCAAATTTCACAAGGCCAAACATTCTGGACTCTGACTCTGCTTTTATTGACTCTTGTTTTGCTAGTGAAACGTAAGGCAATGTGGTGATTGTGCAACCCCTTCCCGGCCTCCTTTCCCCCGCAGAGCAAGTGCCGAGACTCGCGCGGTGCCTTTTAGGGTCGGCGGATCCGCAAGGAGAACGAAGAGCGCCCAGCGGAAGCCCCTTTAACCCCGGCGCGGAGGAGCCGGATCCCTCCTCCCTCCAGAGGGCGGCTGCCGCCGCTGCCCCACGCCGGTTAGCCCGGGCATCGCTCCGTTTCCCCCCCCCGGGTCCCCGGTTGGCTGGGGAGCGCGGCGGGCGGCGTTGGGTTGTTTGTTTGCTCCGGGGGCAGGTTGGCCACGTCTCCCCGCCTGGAGCAGAACTGGACTCGCCGCGATTTGCCGCTGGGGCTGTTTGACTCCCGGCGAAGCGAAGCGAAGCGGAGGCTGCTCCCCGCGCGCCCACATGGGGACCTCCGGCAAAGTGAGACTAACGGGCCGCTCGCTGGGAGTTACAGGCCATGCTCCGGTTCCGGGGGGATTGGGCTGGGCGGGGCTGCAAACGGTTCCTGCTGCTGGGCAGGGCGCTGAGCGCCGAGCCTGCTCCCCGGGGTGGGGACGGGGCATCACCGCGCTCAGTGCGGGGTGCAGGATCGAGCCCCAAACACGCGCGCCGCTCTCAGCAGCAGCAGCGGGCTCAGGGTCAAACAGCTGCAGCTGTTCCACCGCCCAGGCAGCTTTAGTCTCGCCTTTACCCCTCACGTACATGGCGAGGGAGGGAGTTAATCCAGCGCCTTGCAAACAGCTGACGACAGTAAATGCTGGATTCATCGGTAGCGCCCTAGATTCCCCCCTCCCATTTCGTGATTTATGCGGGGCCCTAGTGCTCAGAAACTTTGATTGATATGATAGAAAAGGTTTGTGTTTAAAACCAAAAAGAAAACCCTTCAAAGCTGAGTCAGGTAGAGCTACCTCTCACTGGCACTTGAATAGGCTCCTAGCGCTGCCATCTGGAATGGCTTCTGTTGTTATGACCTGGGGATCGCTTTGAATTTTTCCCAGTAGTTGATGTTCCGAACTCTCACTGTCTATTTCGTTTAGTTCTAAGTGAAAAAAGCAGTTTTCTATTGCAGCATCAGCACGTTAAAGTCTGCTTCTGCCTCCTGGGTTAGCATTCGCTCATCTATATCATTGCTCAGGCAGTAAATTAATTGCTTTCTTAATTAGATACTGTAGTATTTGAGATTTTGGAGCCTGGCAATGTTGGAATTGTATCGTTTGGTAGCATCATATGCCATTTTGAGCACAGGTGGTCCGTGATGTAAAATAGCTCTTTTTTTGGAGAATTTTATTTAGTCAGACCCTCTGGTTACCTTCTCCACACCTGAAGAGGACCTCTCTGAAGCCTGAAAGCAGCTTCCACCAGCAGGAGTTAGTCCAATAGAAGACATTACCTCACCTAAGTTGTCTCTCTCATATTTTACATATGGCATTTCTAGCCACAATAACTGCATCAGTTACTCCCAAAGGGGGGGAGGGATGAAGTTTGGATTATTCCCGACTAGAGTTGAACGAAAGAGACAAAGAATAGTCTTGTGGTTAAGGGACTGGGTGGGAACTTTGGGTTCACATTATTAGCTCTGGCAACGATTTCTTGTATGACCTTGAGGGAAACCACTTAATCTCTGCGCGTTGGGGCTAAGGTGGCTTTACACCACTATTGCACCCTCCAGAAACTCAGCAGTGTTGCAGCCCCATCATCCCACCCCCAAGCCATTCATTCAACACCTCCTCATGCGGGTGTTTGGAAAGGGGTCTTGGGACGGCAACGTTATCTCCACAGTGCCTGCACTAAGATGTGCGGGTTTGAGGGACTCTTTATGCCCCCTCCCTCATACCCAGTGTAAAAGGGTCTAAAGGCGGAGGTGAGGATCTGAACCCTAATTTCTAGATCATGTGAAAATGGAAACGAAGGGTAAATGTGGATACAGGCAAACAAAACGGAAAGGTCCATAGGCATAAATATTTCTTTTGCTGAGTGGTCTTTAATTTGGAAGAGATCTATTACCTTCTCTTACCGTGTCTGAGTAAAAGCAAATCGCTATGAGGTGATGTTACGGTGACCCCTTCAATTCCTAACTCCTCCTACCCCCACCCCCACCCCCAGAAATGTCTTGGAAGCCCAGGGTACAGGATCATTTTCTCTGTATCTGGTAGGAGTATCCAAAAGTGGCAATGCTGAATTCTACAGATATGAAACATAAAGACTAATCCAACGAGGTGCTGAGGTCCCTAAGGCTCAGTACCTCCCAGGATTCAGGGCCTGATTTCTAGAAGGGAAGTCAATGGGAGGCAGATAAATAGGGCTTTGAGCCTTCAGTCTGGTACATCCCTGTTGGATGTTCTGGTGATCCTTCTAGTCTTGCAGTGAAAGACATTAGATTAATAACTTTGCACCTGTTCATTGTGGCAAAGTATTGTCTACTTGAACACAGGAGAAAGAATTTCCCTAGATGATAGTAGTTCTGAAGGGACTCAAATCCACTGGCCATGCTTACGGATGTTCATAAAATGTAACCTCTTACACAATTGCATTCTCACTCCTAGATTATGAACCAAATAAACCCATAAAAGCAACCACAAGTACAATTATTACTGTTTATTCTAAGTATGAGTAGATCTCCCACCGGCTCTCAATTTGCTTGCTATAATTGTTCTCCCCTGTATTACATCAACTGATTGATTTTTTTTTTTTCCTTTTCTTTTTTAATAGCGGAATTCCACTGTCCACACTCTTGTTTGGTGTCATTCTGAGAAGATTTTTCAAATGTAAAGGAGTGGGGAAGGAACACATTTAATTCCATAAATGTTTAATTCTGGATTCCTAATAACAGCATATATTGTGGGATAAAATTTATTTCTGCTCATATCAATATTTTTAGTGATTTTTCAATTTATTCACTCTGTGTATTTTTAATAACTAACAGTTCCTACATAAAAATGTAATCAACTGTCTTTTCATAGGTTATAAAATGCAAGGCTGCTGTTGCCTGGGAAGTGGATAAACCACTCTCTATTGAGGAGGTAGAGGTTGCACCTCCGAAAGCTCATGAAGTTCGTGTTAAGGTACAAACCTCTCTTTCACAGTGTTATTTTTTCCTATGGGAATTCTTCTTCTTGGAGATGTACTGAATACACCTACTTTTCACAGACTCCTAGAATCTCAGGGTTGGAAGGGACCTCAGGAGGTCATCTAGTCCAACCCCAACTAAATCATCCCAGCCAGGGCTTTGTCAAGCCTGACCTTAAAAACCTCTAAGGAAGGAGATTCCACCACCTCCCTAGGTAACCCATTCCAGTTCTTCACCACCCGACTAGTGAAAAAGTTTTTCCTAATATCCAACCTAAACCTCGCCCTCTGCAACTTGAGACCATTACTCCTTGTTCTGTCATCTTCTACCACTGAGAACAGTCTAGATCCATCCTCTTTGGGACTCTTCTCTTCTGCAGGCTAAACAATCCCAGTTCCCTCAGCCTCTCCTCATAAGTCATGTGCTCCAGCCCCCTAATCATTTGTTGTTGCCCTCCGCTGGACTCTTTCCAGACACAGTACTCCAGATGAGGCCTCACCAGTGCCAACTAGAGGGGAATGATCACATCCCTCGATCTGCTGGAAATGCCCCTACTTATACGCAACAAGGGCACACTGTTGACTCATAGTCAGCTTTTCGTCCACTGTAACCCCTAGGTTCTTTTCTGCAGAACCGCTGCCCAGCCATTCGGTCCCTAGTCTGTAGCAGTGCATGGGATTCTTCCGTCCTAAGTGCAGGACTCTGCACTTGTCCTTGTTGAACCTCATCAGATTTCTTTTGGCCCAATCCTCTAATTTGTCTAGGTCCCTCTGTATCCTATCCCAACCACTCCACCCAGATTAGTGTCATCTGCAAACTTGCTAAGGGTGCAGTCCACACCATCCTCCAGATGGTTGATGAAGATATTGAACAAAACCGGCCCCAGCACTGACCCTTGGGGCACAGCCGTTGAGCCCGACCATCTAGCCAGTTTTCTATCCACCTTACAGTTCATTCATCCAGCCCATACTTCTTTAACTTGCTGGCAAGAACACTGTGGGAGACTGTATCAAAAGCTTTGCTCAAGTCAAGAAATAGCACATCCACTGCTTTCCCCTCATCCACAGAGCCAGTTATCTCATCATAGAAGGCAATTAGGTTAGTCAGGCATGACTTGCCCTTGGTGAATCCATGCTGACTGTTCCTGATCACTCTCCTCTCCTTTAAGTGGTTCAGAATTGATTCCTTGAGGACCTGTTCCATGATTTTTCCAGGGACTGAGGTGAGACTGACTGGCCTGTAGTTCCCCGGATCTTCCTTCTTCCCTTTTTTTTAAAGAGGGCACTACATTAGCTTTTTTCCAGTCATCCGGGACCTCCCCCGATTGCCATGATTTTTTCAAAGATAATGGCCAATGGCTCTGCAATCACATCGTCCAGCCTTTCTAAATAGTCCCGAACTACTTCTTTCTCCACAGAGGGCTGGTCACCTCCTCCCCATACTGTGCTGCTGTCTGGGAGCTGACCTTGTCTGTGAAGACAGAGGCAAAAAAAGCATTGAGTACACTAGCTTTCTCCACATCCTCTGTCAATAGGTTCCATCCCTCCTTCAGCAAGGGGCCCACACTTTCCTTGACTTTCCTCTTGTTGCTAACATACCTGAAGAAACCCTTCTTGTTACTCCTGACATCTCCGGCTAGCTGCAACTCTGAGTGTAATTTTGCTCTTGCATGCCTGAGCAATATTTTTATACTCCTCCCTGGTCCTTTGTCCCATCTTCCACTTCTCGTAAGCTGCTTTTTTGTGTTTAAGATGAACAAGGATTTCACTGTTAAGCCAAGCTGGTCGCCTGCCATATTTACTTTTCTTTCTACACCTCTACTTTTGCTATTAAAGTTCCCGATTTTCAAATAAATAGTTCAAAAATATTCATCCAGCTTCATAGCTGATTGAAAAATGGGGAAAAGATCTCAACTAGCAGTTTTTGAGATTCTTTCCAGGTGGCCAACCCCCCTCCTCCTCCCCCATGTTACTAGGTGTCAGGCTAGCATCTTCAGTGCAGGTCAGAGTTCTTTGTAGACCTCAGAATCCTAATGCTGAATATTACATTCTGATTCTTCTGCAAGGGAAAGTCAAACGTTATTATTAGATGCAAAATATTGTAGATAATGCAAATACCCAAGGCCTCGTGTACACTAGAAAAGTTATTTTTTTGGGAGGGGGCAGGGCTTGGGGTTGTGTTGTTTTTATTTTTAGTATGAAGTTGCCTTATAGCAGTACAGTTTATATTGGTTCCTGAACCAGAATAATCTGTATTGTGAAAACCTTTCTGTACCAGTATAATTGTGTCAACAGTAGGAGAGTGTTTCAATGTTCTTTGCGTGTGACTGAACGTGCAGAATTTCCTATGGTTCCTTGTGCTAATAAATATTCTGAATGTATCGAGAAAACCTAATGGAAAAGGAGGCATCCTAGAAGTAAGTTTACTAGTATTTAGTGACATGTTTCCAAATGGATGAACGTGTCTATACAAGGAGCCGCATAGTTGCTGTCTCAAAATGAGGGGAGCACTAACTTTCATCTCATGAGCACTGGGAGTGTCCCACTAAGCAAAATATATTTCTCTTCCAAGGCAGGGAAACCTAGGGACTGGGGCCATGTAGAAAAAGCTTGGTTGGGGAGCTGCAATAGACAGCAGGCTTGTTGCCAGGGTGTGTGTTAATAATCAGTCTGTTTGGGGCAGGAGACCAGATATCTGTGTCTTTCTGACAATAGTCATCATCCTATATTATGCCAGACAAGACCAGCAGATTCACCATTTCCTGTGGATCAGCACCTTCTCAGAATACACAGTTCTGCCTGATTCTGCCTGGCTGTGGATTTTCCACCCATTATGGCGCTGCCATCAATACTGCCAAGGAAAGTACTTTGCTTTCTTAGCATATTAATGCATTGTAAGTGGCAGGACTACAATTTATGGATGGATTCTTACAGGATCATTGGGAGCCACTGAGTGCATCAACCGTTGGCACATGTTCTCTTCGCTCACTAGTGGCCCAATGTTAGAGCAGACTTAGCTAATGAATGTAAGCTTCACTCTGTGTGATGTTGTCATCTTTTTTAACCAGGCAGCTGCCCTGGCATCCGTGTGATAGTTGGAGCACCTCCATTAGGATCACAGATATCCTTTGACCCTATGCTGCTGTTTACTGGACGTACCTGGAAAGGGAGTTTTATCGGAGGTATGTTCAGAAGAGACTAGTGATTTCAGTACTCATTGTTTGTCTTTCCAGGTTGGAAGACAAAGGATTCTATCCCCCAAATTAGTGTCTGGTTATATGGAGAAGAAATTTAATCCAGATGTGCTAATCATGCACACTTTACCATTTGATAAAATCAATGAAGGATTTGAATTGTTACATTCAGGAAAGAGGTGAGGTTTTCTTCTTCTTCTTCTTCTTCTCCCCCCATTGTGTGGGCTGCTGTAAATAATAATAAAAACAAAAGTTGTTACAACTATAGAATCTTTAACATTTAAATGAAGCTTCTTAAAACTTTGTTTACTTTTCATACAACAATAGTATAGTTATAGATATATAGAGAGAGACACCTCTTTGTGATGAACTAGGACTGTTGTTAAGCAGTGCATGATTGTTACAAAGTCTCCTGGCAACTGATGGCCCCTCCCCTGCAAGAGGCTGGACAGTTTCAGTTTGGAACTAATGCAGGGAGTCCTGAGCTGGGGTCCTGGTTGTACTGACAAGCTCTGTTTGGACTGTGTTCCTGGCATCTCTAATAAACCTTCTGTTTAAATGAAGACTCAGCACCCCACTATGTATTAGTATTAGTATTACATATATGCTATGATGCTTGTCACTGCCTGCTTTTGTTTTGTTTCAGCATTGGCAGCATCCTTCTCTGTTAAGGTTCTCTCAGACCTAGCTGACAAGAGGTTTAGGTTAATAAAAAAGAATGTTTTTACACATCCCTTTCAAGCTCTGCAACTGGCAGTCATCTTTGATACAGTGCTGACAGAGTGTCACCTTGCTTATTAGGTGTAGAGACACTCTAGTCAGGCCACAGAATCTCACTCTTTTCCAGCTTGGGACTCCAGAATCCTGTCTGTTCCACACCCAGGTGCCTAACTCCCAATGGGGGTTCAAACCCTGAATAAATCCGTTTTTACCCTGAGAGAGAGGAAAGTCAAATGTTATTAGATGCAAAAACCCAAGGCCTTGTGTACACTAGAAAAGCTATAAGGCAACTTCATACAGGTGTCACTAACTAGTATAACAGTATAGTTTATATTGGCTCCTGAACCAGAAAATTGTGTCAACATTAGGAGAGTGTTTGCAGTGTAAAATACAGATAGTGGCCACAGGACAGAGGACCATAAAGGTTCTTTTCCAAAGGAGCTGGGATGATTGTGGCAATAGTGTTATGCAGGTTAACCCTGGTTCAACTTGGGCTGGCTTCAGTTTGGGAGAAGTGGGCCTCTCTGTTGTGGTTGGCTGGAAAGCAGCCAGTGCTTTCAGGATCATTGGGAGCCACTGAGTGTACCTTTGATAGTACCTATCTATATAGACTTAGAGTTAATAAATGAAGACTCAGCACACCCACCACTATGTATTAGTATGACATATATGGTATGGGGATGCTTCTACTTCTCAGACCTTAAAAAAACAGTCATCATTGATACAGTGCTGACAGAGTGTCACCTTGCTTATTAGGTGTAGAGGCACCCAGGTGCACATCTGTGGTTTTATTTATAATAATAAAACCATTAAAAAACATCTTTTGAAGAGTCTTCTGCAATAGCCATGACAAACTGAGTTGTGGCTGCAGCATGCTGAAAAAGAGACTGACTGGGAAACATATATACATCACAAACAGAGCTTCTCTAACATCAGGAGATGTGGTCACCTTAACTCCAATGCTCGGGGCATCTCTTCCACACAAACCAAAAGACTCTCTATTTAAACCATGGAGAGGCGCAGGTGGAATAGTACTGCCACATGATCTCGATTGTAGACTGGGGAGGGTGGGTGTGTGACTTGTTCCCATACTACAAGAACTGGGGGGGGCGCGGCGTGCCACCAAAAGAGATTAACAGGCAGCAGCTTGTTCACACTAAATTCATGGGGGGGGGGGGCGGGGGGTTAACTCCATTCATGGCTATTAGCCAGGCGTGAGGGCGAGTGGCCCTAACCCCCGCACCCCCGCCCGGGGGCAGAGGAAGGGGGGTTACAAAGGTTCTCCACAAGCAACAGAGCTGCGGGGCTGCAACTCACCTCGCCTCGCCCCAGCAGCTTCCCTGCCCGCATGATGCAGAGCCCGGGCGAGGCCCTTCCCCGCCTCACCTACCGGGGTCCTGCAGCGCGGGGAGCGGCTCGGCGGCTCTCGGAGCCCGGCAGCGGGACGGGACACGCTCCGCTGACCGCTCCGCCCCGCTCCAGCCTCGTCCTTGCTCTGGATGCTGGAGCAGCCGCCGCTCTCTCGCGCGGGAGCCGCTTCCGCCTTTGTACCCCGCCCGCGCCTCCCCATTGGCTGGGGAGGCGCCCAATGGGACGCCGTTCCCAAATGCGCATGCGCATGCGCCGGCGGGCCCGGCTTGGGAGAGAGCGAGGGCGAGGGCGAGGCACGTCACCGGCCCGGGCTGCGGTACCCCAGGAACCCAGCGCGGGCCGGCCCAGCGGACACCAGCACATGGGGCAGCGGCCTTAGGCTCGCCAGGACCCAGCCTCGGGCCCAGGTTCATGGTGTGAGCACAGCCCCGGAGCGTGTGGAGAGGAGAGGAGAGGAGAAGCCGGCCAGCGGCCTGCTCCTGGAGGGGACAGCCCCCGGTGCGGGTTGCACAGAAGACGAGGGGGAGGGTGTTTTATTACACGCCAAGAGCGGGGCTCCTCTGGGGACCGGTGCCTGCACCCCCGCCTGCCCCTGGGTCAGGAGGCGCCTCCCTGCCACCACCCCTGCTCTTAGCAGGAGGAAGTCTTGCTGTGGAGCCGCTCCCTGACCGACACACACCCCAGCCTCTAGTTACATGCAGAGTGGACAGGAAGACCTAGGTACACACACCCGCTACTGTGCCCAGCCTGTGCCACTGAACGCGTTCCCAAATCAGCGGCACATACATACTGGCTTGTAAAATGCAACTCAGGACCAACACTTGGCTTAACCACAGGCGCTGAGATTACAGAACATGAGAATCAAATGATTAAGAAAGAACCGCGTTTAAGAAGAATGTTGGAAACAGGTCGTTACCTGAACAACCGAAATCATAGCGCACAAACTATCAGGTTAACCTCCTGGCTGAAGACATTTCTCTCACCTAAAGTCTGCTGTAGCGTTTTCAGCCGAGGCTGCCTGCGACCCATGCTGTCCATTCGCTTGCCAGGTGCCGGATGAAGGAGTGTCTTCGGTATATACCCCCGCTGTTCATTGTCTTTACTCCAAGGCAGGATAATCCCCCACCCAGGGCTTGTTTTCGCCTGCGTTCTCCTTTCCTGTAGAGCTCACATCTCTTTAGTACATAGACTTTGTATGTAAACAGGCATGCATTCTGCTAGTTTACAATGCTACCTTTACATCCCAACAGACATTTAAACACATATTTCCAGTATATATACACACACAACTCCTTACATCGTATCTGTACAACATTTCACCACAATATTAATGACTAGTGTGTCCCCGGCATTCAGGTGAGACCTCACCTGCGATGCTTTGGGAGAACCAGAATGTTCATAGCAAACTCAGGAGGTTGCTGTAACCCCTCTGCACCCGCCTTGCCAGTTGCCTTTAACATATTCTTGTGTCACAGACACCAGACCGATGGCAATGAGTCAATGTGAGGATTTGTGACTAGCCACTGAGCCCTTTGTTAACCCATCAAACGAGTAACCCCCTGGTGCCAGGAGGTGGATTGCGGCAGCCCGGGGACGGCTCTGCATTGTAACCAGAAGGCGGGCCGGGCCGGGCCGGGCCGAACCGAACGCCCAGGCAATGCAAAGGAGGTAAACTACATGTTGCGATAGCACCGCTTGGCCTGTGACATAAGCAGATCGACATGTATTTGGATTGTTGACAAGTGGCCTATTTTGCCCCGGTACAAATGACAGAGGTACTTTCTGGGGTCCGTACCTGGAATGCTAGTATCCCAACCAAGGAGAATGAAAGGTACAGAACAAGTTACTCCTGATGGCATTCTGCACCAAAAGAATAAGAATTCTGTACACAATATTTTAAAATTCTGCAAAATGTATTTGTCAAATAAATGTGGAGGCTCCGGCATGGCGTCGGGGAGCACAGGCCACTGGCGTCATAGAGGTGGGAGATCACTGTGCAGCTCCCCCCTGGGACTCAGCGGTGAGGCTGCACCCAACCCTGACACAGCGCAAGGATAGGGCCTGGCCCAGAAACAGCCCAGGGTCCTGCCCCTCCTTGCTAGGTGAACCAGCTGTGGGCAGGCAGGCTCAGCAAGGCAGGATCCAAGTCTAGAGGGACTTAGTGTGGGGGGATCCAGGTGTAGGTTGAGAGGGTTCTGGCAGGTGTGGGTTGAGGGGCAATCCGGGTGCAGGTGGCTCAGTGGAGGACCCGGCTGCGGGAGAGTGGTGAGGGGACCTGGATGTACAGGGACTTGTTGGAGGGTTCTGGGTGCAACGGTAAAGGGACTCTGCAAGGAGGGGCGGTGTCCAGGTGAACGTGGTTGGGGCTCAGCGGAAGCAGGGGTCGGGGGGGGGGGGGGGGGAAATCAGTGGGTCCAAATGCTGGGTAAGTGGGGCTCAGGGCGGTTCTCAGTGCGGCTCGGCGGGAGGGTCTTGGTATGGGGGGGTGGGTCTGAATGCATGGGGTTGGGCAGATGGGGGAGCAGCTCCCTCTAAAGTGCAGGGGTGGGTGGGTGGGGGATGGGCACGCTGCACTTCCTACAGCTGGGGGAGAAATCTGGGGGTGGGTCTGACACGACCCCGGATGCCGTGTAGGGGAAAAGGAAGTCCCATCCTCCCCAGCCCAGATGGGACTAGCAGCTGAGCCCGGCACATGGTAGGAGCTACCAGCCAGGTCTTCCCCAGTCCCGCCCCCCTGCCCCACAATGATTAACCTCTCTGCCGGCTGCCCTGGACACCAAAACATACTGCTCGGGAAGGTTGCATGACCGCTCTTGTGGCTTCCTTATCAAAAAGTCATTTCTCTGTGGGGAAGCAAAGAAATTTGCGAGAGACATACATTCTGCGCACACACAGTGGTGCACAATTCCCCCGGGAGTAACAAGTGGAAGAATTGGAACCGACCGATGGGCTGGATTTTAGTGACACGTGAAGAGTTTTATAACTTGTAAAATCATCCTAGAAATACACGACGTCCCCTGCAACGTGGGATGCCTCACGATGCCTTGCTGCTGTGGCTCACAAACAGCCAGACGACTTACAGGTCACCATCACACCCTGAACGTCTGTGTATTGCCACAGCCCTGGTCCAGCAGTTCAAACCCCGGTGGCCTGTTAGCAAACACCAGTCACGCTCTGGCTTCCGGCAGCCTCGATTACAACGTGTGCGGTGATCCCGACGAACTGCGGGTCTTCCCTGCAGAAATGTCTGTTCCGCACTGTCCAGATATATTCCGTCCGTTGCCTCTGTGAGGGCATCGAGCTACACCACCTTAAATGGAGTTCCCCGCACGATTCACAACGCTGGATGAATTGTGATTAAAGAACAAAACAAGTTTATTTAACTACAAAGAGATTTTTTAAAAAGTACAAGTTATAGTCAGAAATGGTTACGAGACAAACATAAAACGCTTCCTAGTTCTCATCTTAAACGAGACATGGTTCAAGGTGAAATTCTTACCAGAGATGTTCAGTAGCACTGCTGACCAAATTACAGGGCAGGATCTGCTCCTGAGGTCCAGTGGCTGTTTTCTTTTGTCCGCTTAGGTGAAAGAGAGAGATGGACAAGAAAAGATAACTTGGGATGTTTTTGCCCCTCTTTTATAGCCCCTCAGTCACCCTTTGGAAACCATGTTCCTGAGCGTGACCCCTGGTTAAAAGCTCTTTCCAGCTGAGAGCAAGGAGATACAGAGTTTGTTGGGGGAAAAGGTTTCATGCTGTTGTTTGCTAAGTTCAGATCTGTGTGTTCCTGCCCTGCTTCCTTGCCAAAGAATGACCACTTGATCGGGGCCGGATTAACTCTCCTGTGGGCCCAGGGCTATTAGATTTTGTGGGGCTCCTGGGGGTTTGGAGTGGGGGAAATGGGCTCAGGGCTGGGGCAGAGGATTGGGGTGCAGGCTCCAGCCGGGAGGCGCCTACCTCGGGCAGCTCCTGGGGTACCCGGCCAATGGGAGCTGTGGAGCCGGCGCTGGGGGCGGCACACAGAGATTCCCTGAATGCCCCTCGTCTAGGTGCCGCAGGGGCACGTTCATAGAATCTCAGGGTTGGAAGGGACCTCAGGAGGTCATCTAGTCCAACCCCCTGCTCGAAGCAGGACCAAACCCAATTAGAGCATCCCAGCCAGGGCTTTGTCAAGCCTGACCTTAAAAACCTCTAAGGAAGGAGATTCCACCACCTCCCTAGGTAACCCATTCCAGTGCTTCACCACCCTACTAGTGAAAAAGTTTTTCCTAATATCCAACCTAAATCTCCCCCTCTGCAACTTGAGATCATTACTCCTTGTTCTGTCATCTTCTACCACTGAGAACAGTCTAGATCCATCCTCTTTGGAACCCCCTTTTAGGTAGTTGAAAGCAGCTATCAAATCCCCCCTCATTCCTCTCTTCTGCAGGCTAAACAATCCCAGTTCCCTCAGCCTCTCCTCATAAGTCATGTGCTCCAGCCCCCTAATCATTTTTGTTGCCCTCCGTTGGACTCTTTCCAATTTATCCACATCCTTCTTGTAGCGTGGGGCCCAAAACTGGACACAGTACTCCAAATGAGGCCTCACCAGTGCCGAACAGAGGGGAATAATCACGTCCCTCGATCTGCTGGAAATGCCCCTACTTATACAGCCCAAAATGCCGTTAGCCTTCTTGGCAACAAGGGCACACTGTTGACTCATAGTCAGCTTTTCGTCCACCGTAACCCCTAGGTCCTTTTCTGCAGAACCGCTGCCCAGCCATTCGGTCCCTAGTCTGTAGCAGTGCATGGGATTCTTCCGTCCTAAGTGCAGGACTCTGCACTTGTCCTTGTTGAACCTCATCAGATTTCTTTTGGCCCAATCCTCTAATTTGTCTAGGTCCCTCTGTATCCTGTCCCTACCCTCCAGCGTATCAACCACTCCTCCCAGTTTAGTGTCATCTGCAAACTTGCTAAGGGTGCAGTCCACACCATCCTCCAGATCGTTGATGAAGATATTGAACAAAACCGGCCCCAGCACCGACCCTTGGGGCACTCCACTTGATACCGGCTGCCAACTAGACATGGAGCCATTGATCACTACCCGTTGAGCACGACCATCCAGCCAGTTTTCTATCCACCTTACCGTCCATTCATCCAGCCCATACTTCCTTAACTTGCTGGCAAGAACACTGTGGGAGACTGTATCAAAAGCTTTGCTCAAGTCAAGAAATAGCACATCCACTGCTTTCCCCTCATCCACAGAGCCAGTTATCTCATCATAGAAGGCAATTAGGTTAGTCAGGCATGACTTGCCCTTGGTGAATCCATGCTGACTGTTCCTGATCACTTTCCCCTCCTTTAAGTGGTTCAGAATTGATTCCTTGAGGACCTGTTCCATGATTTTTCCAGGGACTGAGGTGAGACTGACTGGCCTGTAGTTCCCCGGATCTTCCTTCTTCCCTTTTTTAAAGATGGGCACTACATTAGCTTTTTTCCAGTCATCCGGGACCTCCCCCGATTGCCATGATTTTTTCAAAGATAATGGCCAATGGCTCTGCAATCACATCGGCCAACTCCTTTAGCACCCTCGGATGCAGTGCATCCGGCCCCATGGACTTGTGTTCGTCCAGCTTTTCTAAATAGTCACGTTGGCGAGCTGGCGCTCACAGCTCCAGGCCCGAGGGGGAGCACCGAGGCTCAGGGACCGGTGTCGCCCGCGGCACGGAGACTTGCCACAGGCCGGATGAAAAGAAGTAGTGGGCCGCATCCGGCCCACAGGACCCCGGGCTACAGCCTCTAAAGCCCCTGCATTAATCCGGCCCTGCACTCGATAGGTGATGACACCTGCCCGGGGTATCAACTTGTCTTTTGTGTTTGAGAAAGAGGTTTGCCCACTCCCCAGACATGTCTGGTAAACACATAGTATTGATTTCAGCTTATGTTCATAACTTTACATATAATGTTGCTACATACATTTTACTGTGATATTATTGACCAGCAAGTTTTACTTCTCACATGGTACCTCAAGCGGGCGTATTTTGTACAAAGATTTTTACAACAGTGTGTCGGATGTGAATACAGGGGTGCGTTCTGTCACGGTATCTTATTGAACTTTTCTTCCCGTACTATGCCAGTATTGACTTTCTGCCATAAACTTGACTGATATTGGTTATTTGAGCTCTTCTATATATTTCATAACAAACCAAAGCATAGCCAAGCAATCGATGCTATCATTTATCAACACTGCCCACCAGCCACATAGGTGGATAATTACAGGCGGGCGGGTTACTTCTTTAAAAAGCTCATCATGGATAGACCAGACCCTGGCACCTCTTAAAGAAGCCGGCCGCCCTGGGACATTGGCCTTAAATGGTTGGTACATTCACTGCTTAAATGGTTGCTCCTCCCCACCCGCTTGCCCTTAAATAAGGGCCACCTTCTCCTCTGGCATTTGTGACAATTCAGCAAAGCCCCCTGGTCCCTGAACGACTCATGGAGAGACCTGGCTATACAGTGGTGGATGGTGCTCCGATTAGACCCCGGTGAAACCAGAATGACCCAACGGGGAGAGACGGAGTAGGGGGATATCCGGTCTGAAGTGGAGTCAGTGGGGTTGTACGGCAGGAATCAAAAGCAGAATCCAGCCCAGAGTCAAACAGCTGCTGGGCTTTCTGAGGGATATGTGCAGAAATTTAACTTTGACCCCGTTTGGGGGGGCAGTGTGCCCCCTCCCACTACCACCACTCTGGCAGGAGCTTGCTCTGCCCTCTCTCTCTCCCCCCCCCCCCCCCAGCTCTAGCAGGAGCTCGCTCTCCCCACCACCGCAACCCTAGGGCCGGAGGAGTTCAGTGTTCCTGACAATTATTGGGGAGGAGGCATGCCTTTGCTTGTTCCCCCTTTTGCAGGCCCCAACATTATCATACCACATGGGAGGTGCCCCCGTATGAAGTAGACATTATCAGCAGCATTACAGTAACAGCCTCCCCTTTTTATAGTGCACATTGTCAGCAACATTATGGTAGCGCCAGGGGGCAGCGGGGAATTATGAGGTACACATGATCAGCAACATTACGGTAGCCCCTTTGACCCCTTTGCTGTTACTTGGGACTGTGCCGAACTATTTCCATCTGGCACAATGTGAGTTACTCATGGAGAACACACACAGTCCTGTTCCTCGAGGGAATCAAGCCACCCAGGCCCTTTCCTTCCTCCAAAACCCAAGCTTGCTTCTCCGGCCCGCCCCGTGCCCAAGGGAGCTGTTTCTCTGCTTCCTTCACTGTCCGTTAACTTTCTTCCCAGAACACAGCCAATCCCTCAGCCTCGGCATCCACAACCCATCCCAGAGGCACCCCTCAGCTTCTGCTTGGCTGTGCTGTGCGGCCCAGTGTCTTGGGTGGTGGCTCCCCATTGCTCACTGCTATCTCTACACAATGAGGCATTTAATTGCTCCTTCCGCTTAGCTGGAAAGAAAAGCTCTTCACACACTCAGGTCTGTGATTGTCTATAGATCAAAGAGTCAGTATCACCTTCCAGCATAACAACAGTTAATGCCCACATATTCTGGAATGGGTATGAATCCTCATACCTCTGGGATGGGGCGCAGGGGCTGTTTATACAGGAAGCCCCCTTGCCTGGCGCTGAGATGCAGCCACCTCTGGGGTGGGATGCGGGGACAGTTTATACAGCAAGACCTTGCCTGGCGCTGAGATGCACCCACCTCTGGGGTAGAGTGCTGGGGCGGTTTATACGGGGATCCCCGTGGGCACTCTGGTTTATAATTTAACCCTTTGGGGACTGCACAGCAGGCAAAACAAGAGGCATTTAACCACAGTCACTTTTACCCTCAACGCACACAAGAGTCACAGATATTCAGATAAAACAAGCAAAGCCCATATGCTCCCCCACCCCCTGTCCCTGTCTCAGCTCACCCCTCCTTGACAGTCCACTGGATAGTCCTCCCGCTGGCATTGTCAGGTGATGCTCAGCTGATGTACCGGGCCATGTATTTCCAGGAGCTATTGAGACATTTCAATGCTGTGGACCAGGCCTCATCTGGAATCCTAGGTCCAATTCGTGGCCCTAAATAGGAATCCTAACTAAGACAGAGCAGGACAACTACAATGCTCAGGGAAACAGCCCACGACTCTTCCGAGAGGAGACTGGAAGAATTTGGCTTGTTTGGCCTAAAAACAGAAATGCCGTTGCTCCCTGTAAGTACACCAGGGAAGGGAAAGAGCTAGTGAAGATGAAGTAGTGGATAACACTGACAACTAAAGGACAATGTTATCCCAAAAGCCAATGGGGATAAACTCACCAGGGGTTCACTGTTCCCACCCACCAGCAGAGGGGGGAGCAGTCATTTCCCTACACCACCACCCCCCCTGAATTTCCCCAACACCCCCCCCCCAATTTTGTGAACTAGTTACATGCCAATTTAGTGACACCCTCCCCCTGTAAATTTGAACACCCCCCCCCCCCCCATTTCAATTCCTGGGGAAACCGGGGGGGAGGAGGGGAGGGAGGTTCTGGAAAACCCCAAACTAGCTGCAAGCTGGAGCAGTGTTTGAAGGGATTCTCTGTCATAGCCCTCCTCATAAGAGGGAGCCCGGCTGAGATCTGGCCCTTAAATAAACTTCCTGGCCCTGCTTTACCCACTGATCAGCTGCAGGTGGTGAAACTCCCTGTCCACCTGGGGATCAGCCTGGCTCCTTCTCCTACCAAGGCATCCACAGCTGATGATGACTGTGGTGTCAACCCTTACAATGAGCTGTCCTGGGTCTCTGCTTGAGGTCTGGATCAGATCTGGCATCCCCTGCAGAGGAAAGGCCCCCGTGTCCCATTTCCCCCCCACACACACTCCCGAGCCAACCGGTCTGCCTCCCTGCCCTGGGATCGGATCGGACCTAGCACCCATGCAGACGTTATGTTCTGGGCCCCGTTCTCCTGGAAGATCAGACATGGTGTCGGTCACCAATTGGTGCCAGTTCGGGTAGGAGGAGGCTGGAGAAGCTGCGGATCTTTGCTGCCAGATTCCAGGCATCCAGTACAAGTGGGTCCCCTGGTGACCCCTCTAGTGCTCCCTGCTGCCAACCCCAGTGCCCCCTGGTGCCTCTGCTGCTCCCCCGCCCCATGCACCACCCCATCCGGCAATGCCCCAGTGCCCTCTCCCTTCCCCAGACCCCCTCCACACCTAACTACTTCTCCTCCCAGTACCTCCAAACCCCAAGTGCCCCGTCCACCGCTCTAACCCCCTCAGCCTCTTCCTCCTCCACTCCGGCAAGCCCCCCATGGCCCCTTTCCCCTCCACCCTTTGTGACCCTTCCCATGCCCTCTTTCCTGTGATCTCTCTGATTCCCCCCCACCCATGTTCCCCCCAGCCCCAGGCCCCACAGGGATGGAATGGGACCCAGGCATCCAGGACAATGCCCCTAATGGCAGAACCACAGTGCTGCTAGGCTCAGGGGTGCAGCAAGGGAAACAGACCCAGGTGCCCAAGGCAGCTCTCCTGGGAGAGGGCCGACAGTGCTGCCAGCCCCATGGGGAGGGAATGTGACCCAGACATCCAGGACAGCTCCACAGGGGCTCTGTAGCTCCTGGGAAAGGGGAAAGGGAATGGGACCCAGGCATCTGGGATGACTCCTCTAGGGGCTCTGCAGCTCCCAGCCCCTGGGAGTGGGGGTGATAGGGAATGGGACCCATGCGTCCAGGCTCCTGTCTCTCTCGGTGTCCCCCCAGAACATGATGGTGCTGAGGGACCTGAATGGGGGTGGGGTCTGCATCCCATCCGGATGTGCAGAGAGCCGGGTTTCCCTGGCTGATCAGGGACGGTGCTGACACCACGATCAGACTCCTGACCCACTGCAGCTATGACCAGGGCCGGCTCCAGGCACCAGCTTTACAAACTGGTGCTTGGGGGCGGCATCGAGAATGGGGCGGCAATCCGAGTCCCGCGGCGGCAATTCGGCGGCAGGTCTGCTCTTCCCTTGCTGCCGAATTGCCGCCGTGGACTCGGACTGCCTGTGTCGGGGGCGGGGCTGCGGCGACTGCTTGGGGCGGCAATATTGTGAGAGCCGCATTTGGCTATGACAGGTTTCCGGGGGCCAGCACGGGGACAGGGGCGCAGTCCCAGGGGAGGGCCGGAGGACTGGGGGAATGAGCACAGGGTGGGGAGGAGTGGGGGTCTCAGCCTGGGATGTGGAGAGAGCTGGTTCCCAGCCCTGGGTGGGGGAGGCCAGAGAACTGGATCAGAGCACACGGATGGGGTGTGGGAACTGACTCCAAGCGGGAGGAGGGGCTCCTCAGGGTGGGTGGGGGTCCCAGCATGAAGGGTGGAAGAAGTGGGGCACAGAAAGCCCCAAGCAGAAAGGAGTGGGTGGGGAACAATAGAGGGGTGCAGTGGTCTCAGGCCCCCGTAGTTTATAGGTTAACTCCTCTGGGCAGGTATTGCAGGGAGTTGGGGGGCCTCTGCCCCCAAAGCAGATGACAGGAGCAGATCTCCAGCCCAGCAGCTCCCGCCCTCCCCCAGCCAGTCTGCCCCCTCCCCCCCGGGGTACACAGACGCAGTGCAGTTGTAGATAAATCTCTGCATTATGCATTTTTGTATAACTTTTATATGACATTGTATTGAACCTTGCTAATATGTTATAGCGGGCCCCTAAGGTAGTATAATTAAGGTAAAAGAAAAATGTCTTTTTGCTAGAAGTAGAATAAGATCTTCCCCCCACTTTGTATTCAGTTGCCCTGTTGAATGAATGAGGTGTGAATGAGGAAGGTGTGGAAGGCAGGCACCTCCAGACAGCTGCAACCCTTGGAGAGGGGATGGGAACCAGACCAAGGACAGTCATACTTGTCAAGTGGGCTGACTAGAGAAGAGCAGACATACTGACGGCCTCGGGGGTTAGAAGCAAGCACCTTCCTTTGGGAACACCCTCTTTGCAGCATTGGGACAACCCCCAGCCCAGAGACAAGCAGCAAAAAGGACCAACGGACACAGTCCCAGATTTTGGGCCGCACAGTGAGCCCACCTACTCACCCCCCCCCCCCCCGCGGGCCGCACAGTGAACCCACGTGGACCGCATGTTGTGCAGGCCTGCTGTAAATAGTGATCAATGTCCTTTGCCTCCAGACAAATAATTTGGGTATCCATTACATATCTGTAGCTCAAGGACCACGCTTCAATATGGGCTCAGGTCTCTTTCTGTTTCACACCTTTGGGACCGAGTCTTTTAAATGCCCTGTGTGATTGACCTCTCCCCACAACAAGGGTTCAGTTCCCCGCCGCCCCGCCCCCATACTAAGATGGAGTGGCCTCCCACTGAGCTGGAGGGGGAGGGACCACTCTCTGATCCCTGGGGGCGGAGCCAGGCTGGGCTCACCCCTCCTGCAGGCTGCTAAGGGGCGGGGCAGGAAGTATAAAAGGCGGAGCCCCTAGGGTAGTTCAGCCTAAGCCAGGGAAGGGAAATAGATGTTTTCAGGCTGCTGGTGACTGTGTAGCTGCCCTGTGCCCTGCCTGAGGATGAGACTGACCCAGGAGAAGTACTGCTGGGATTGCTACTTGCTGTGTACCTTGAGGGGATGGAGGATGACCCTGAGCTGCAGGTACCTTATGGTGGGAGAGTGGGAAGTAGCCTAGGGTTGGCTGACTATAGTTGCCTGTCTATCTCCTAGAGCTGGAAGGACCTTGAAAGGTCATTGAGTCCAGTCCCCTGCCTTCACTAGCAGGACCAAGTACTGTCCCCTGACAGATTTTTGCCCCAGATCCCTAAATGGCCCCCTCAAGGATTGAACTCCCAACCCTGGGTTTAGCAGGCCAATGCTCCAACCACTGAGCTATCCCTTCCCCCTGTGGCTGTTCTGTAACTGCCTGAATCCTGCTCAGTGTGTTTTGGTTGGCTCCCTGCCAACCCATTGGTATAACACTGTCATGGTTGGGGTCCTGGCCTGGGACCTGGTGGAGTAGGGTGGGCCTGGGTCCCCCTCTGCCCTGCTGCCAACCCCACCCTGGGATGGCAGCCCTTAAGCTCAGAAGCCTGAGTTTGTCTGCTGGAGTCAGGGTGCTAAATATTAGACTGCTTGTTTGTTTGCTCTGCCCTGCTTAAGGGCCTGGGCTCCTTGAGACTGTTGGACTGCACTGTCCCACCTAAGACCCTGACCTCTAATTCCTGGTAAGGGGTGGTGTCCCCGGGGTGTGGTGAGGTGGAGTAGCCTCCCATTGAGCCGGAGGGGGAGGGACACTGCCAACCCACAATCCCCCTCATCTAACTGCTTGGTCTTGGGTCCCAGGTAACTGCTGGGTGACGTGACCCCTGGCTACTGAGGGAAGGGCGGTCTCTCCTTTCCCCCCACTCTTGGCCCTGGCCCTTTTTCATGCCCTTTGTCTAATGACCACCTTTTAAGAAGGGTTTGGGTCACCTTTCCCGTGCTTGTATCATTAGGGATCACTTTGATGTGCCAGGCAAAATGACTGCCCTGTAAACCCAGTGTAAGGTAGAACCCTCTTAATCTCAAAATAGGGGGGCCTTTTTGCGGCTTGAGGCCATTGCTGCCTTTCTGCTGGCCAAGAAATGCATGGGTACAGGGGCACAACTATGATTCATGAATATATTTTTGAGACCTAGCTTCAGCTAGAATACTGGTGTCAGATATCCAGAAAATCATTGACTTATAACAATCTTGCCTGGGGACCATTTTGGGATGGACCAGTGTGGGGCCTGGATGGAGGAGGGGAAAGTTGAAGGACTCTGGTAGGGGGATGACCAAGTTGTGGCTTCAGCCCTGCAGTTCAAACTCAAAGATGTAGCAATGCATGACATGCACCCAGGGAGACAGTGCATGGTACTTCAAATGCTCTAGATATTAAAATCTGGAATGGCTCACCAGAGCAAGAGGGGATATTGGTCGGGAGGTTGAGGGGTTCAGACCAGTAAGGGGTTGTGTAACCCTTGCCCTGCAGCTCTGGGGGGCCTTAAAAGCTATGCTCACAACCTGGACACTAATGGCCACCAAACAAGCACGTAGTATGCACCCCTCCCAGAGACCTTTTCTGCGCTTGGTCATTGGCTCAGAGCATTATCAATACCATGTCCTCTCCTTTGCATTGTCCATGACCCCAGGAGCTTTCACATAGGTCCTCTCTGTAGTTGGAGCTACATCGACACGGCATTGTAGTCCTTCCCTATCTAGATGACTGGCTTTGCAAGGGCTGCTTTGCTCCTGAGGTGCAACCAGCAGAGCCCTCCCTTCGTTTCCGGCTCTTGATATAACTGGAATATGGAACACATCTCTGTAAAAGTTATGATCTACTGAATCTATTCCTCCTGTTTGTATGCATGTATCATTTTTTTGTAGTTGAAGTTACGGGGGGGGGGAAGGGGAATAGCTCAGTGGTTCGAGCATTGGCCTGCATAACCCAGGGTTGGGAGTTCAATCCT
Source organism: Macrochelys suwanniensis (assembly GCA_033296515.1). Classification (NCBI taxonomy): domain Eukaryota; kingdom Metazoa; phylum Chordata; order Testudines; family Chelydridae; genus Macrochelys; species Macrochelys suwanniensis. The sequence continues at coordinate 22,056,508 of CM065779.1, read as the reverse complement.
TGAGGGGGCCATTTAGGGATCTGGGGCAAAAATTGGGGATTGGTCCTGCTTTGAGCAGGGGGTTGGACTAGATGACCTCTTAAGGTCCCTTCCAACCCTGATATTCTATCATTCTAAGTTATGAATATTGGTTGTACTTCTTCAGAAAGGAATGTGCAGGTTAAGTGCCCAATCAAGAAGCGCTTAACAGACAATAGACCTTGCAGATGCCAATCCACATCTGAGCTTTGCCAGGAATGTGGCTTGGCTCCTAAGGAACTGAATGGTGCATGGACATGTGACCCCAAAACTCCATTTGGTAACTGGATGCTACACGGGGAGAGGGAGAGGGAGAGGGAGGGGGGTGTCTACCCAGAGGAGAGAGTCTATTTAAACCTCTGGGAGACTCCTCTATCATGTCTTCAGCTGGCTAAAGAGAGCCTTTCCACTCCCTAATGACACACCTGAGAGAGACTGGAACAAAGGACAAGGACAATAGCAGGTGTGAGTGATTGCTGGACCCAGGCTAGGAGGACCATAGCCTGTAAAAGGAAGTTTACTGGAACTGGTGAAGCTTTTAATCTGTAGTCAGTTTGATTAGACATAGACTTGCGTGTTTTATTGTATTTTACTTGGTAATTCACTTTGTTCTGTCTGTTACTACTTGGAATCACTGAAATCCTACTTTCTGTACTTATTAAAATAACTTTTCACTTATTAAATTACCTGGAGTATGTGTTAGTACCTGGAGGGGGGCAAACAGCTGTGCATATCCCTCTATCTCTGATATAGAGGGCAAACTATTTATGAGTTTACCCTGTATAAGATTTATACAGGGTAAAATGGATTTATTCTGGGTTTGAACCCTATTGGGAGTTGGGCACCTGGGTGTCTAAGGTAAGAGCACTTCCTAAGCGGCTTCCAGGCAAGCCTACAGCTGTTAGGGGACGTGGTTCGGACCTGGGTCTGGGTTTGCAGCAGGCTAGCAGGTCTGGCTCAAACCAGACAGGATTCTGGAGTCCCAAGCTGGAAAAGGCAGGAAAGTAGGGGCAAGAGTAGTCTTGGCACACCAGGTCGCAGCTCCAAAGGGGTTTCTGTGATACCAACCTGTCACACACCCCATTCCCAGCTTTGGGCAAACAGAGGCTAGGGCCGGCCGCCATCCCTCTTTCCAGCAGATTTTGCAATGGAAAGCAGATTCACCCAGTCCCTTAACTATCATCATAAAGACACACATACATATGCTGGACATAGACATTTGGTCCGGAGAGTCCTACAAGAAAGGTAGAAATGTAAAAGTTGTTCCACTTATTTGTAGCAGATTGCTTCTCTAATGTCTAACAGACCTCCTTAAAGGCTTCCTCAACACTTGTAGGCAGATTTATTTGCATGGCAAATTGGTCAGTTACACATAGTTTCTGGATTTGCGTAAGACTTTGTGCAAATGCCAAGGTTTGGCCCTAAAAGATCTGTTAGCTAGCACTCAAACAGGAAACTAAAACCTACTTCTAAAGCAGATAAGTAATTTTATTTATTGACTTTGAAATATTGGCTCCACCCCTTCAGTATCTACTGCCTGTCCATTAGTCCTTCCCAGAAGGTCAAGAACAATAATCTCCACTTTTATAAATAAAATATTTGTAGGCCAGGAAGGGACACCATCAAGGTGAGTTGTCCTAACTCCCTACAACAAGTTATCATGTGTGTGTGAAATTGAGGGGAAAACAATTGGTATAAAAAAAACAAACAGGATTTTTGTTTTATACTTCCAGGTATGCACAACAGAAGCAGAAACAACCCTCCTACCCATCCCAGATGAAGCCCTGGCTGCAGCAATACATGTCTTTACCTTCCACTCTACTTCCTCAATCAGCCCAATTTAGATGAAGCTTCAACTGGTCCAGCATGCTGGAAAAACTCCTGACAGCATCACCTTGGCAACAGCTTATTAGGCCATGTTCAATGCACTGCAGTGTCTCCCCAATGCAGGATTTGCTTTGAGGTCCTAGCCCTAATCTATAAAGCCCCAATAATGTGACCTAGATCAGGGGCTCTGTGCAACCCTTCAAGAATACACCAATCCGCACAAGAAATATGACTGACAGAGCTTGGAGGGAAAAACCAGCACTCACTGCTCAAGTTACACTCAGGTCTGGAGCTGAGATCCCTCACCTGTAGAGCATCCCTCTTCTAGAGATCAGGAAGAGCCCATCTATTTTACAAAATAAAATCCTTGAAGGCCTGCCCCCAACAGAGGACAATGGGGCAAACTTCAAAATGTGTCCTGTGACAGTGTCCCCATAAAACTTTATGGGGAGATGTAGCATAAAACACATTCCAGTTACATATATACATTTATAAACATGTGCCATGTAACATCTCTGTTATAATCTACTGAATCTATTCCTCCTGTTTGTATGCATGTATCATTGTTGTAGTTGAAGTTATGAATATTGGTTTTATATTGGCTGGTTTTATACACAGCCTTGGTAAGAGCATGGGCTCATGTCTGGAGAAAGGCATGCGCCCAATCCACATCTGAGCTGGGCCAAGAATGTCACTGGGCTAGTGTCTGAAATGTGCATGGACATGTGACTTGCCCATGTGATCCCAAAACTCCAGGGCAACATGATGCTATTGGGCGGGGCGGGGCGGGGGGGTGAGAGTCTATTTTAAAGCCCTGGGAGACCCCTCCAGGTTGTCTTCAGCTGGCTAAAGAGAGAGGCTCTCCACCCCCCCAAAGACATACCTGGAAAAAGACTGAACAAAGGACAAAGACAATAGTGGACCCAGGCTATGAGTTCTACAGCCTGTAACAGGAAGAATCTGGAGCTGGTGAGGTTTTTATAGCTTAAGTTTGATTAGACAGAGATGTATGTTTTATTTTATTTACTTAGTAATTCACTTTGTTCTGTCTGTAACTACTTGGAATCACTTGAATCCTACTTTCTGTACTTAAGTAAAAAGTGATTTTAATAAGTTACCTGGAGTACGAGTTGGTACCTGGTGAGGGCAAACAGCTGTGCATATCTTTCTATCTTTGAAACAGAAGGCAAACTATTTATGAGTTTACCCTGTATAAGCTTTATACAGGGTAAAATAGATTTATTAAGGGTTTGAACCTCCATTGGGAGTTGGGCACCTGGGTGCCAAAGGCAAGTGCACTTCCTGAGCTGCTTCCAGGAGCCTTACAGTTTGTTAGGGGATGTGGTTCGGATCTGGGTCTGTGTTTGCAGCAGATCAATGGATCTGGCTCAAAACAGACAGGATTCCGGAGTCCCAAGCTGGAAAGGGCAGGGAAGCAGGGGCAGAAGTAGCCTTGGCACACCAAGTGGCGGCACCAAGGTGGTTTCTGTGATACCAACCCGTCCCATTCCATAAATACACAATACATCCCATTGGGCGCATTTTCTATAGAGCAATTACCACACAAGAAATCCTGAACCACGCAGGTCATGACCTCAGACAGGTAGTGAACTGGCAAAAAGGGAGTATTAAAGAAAGCATATAATTACAAGAAAAATTAAATTACACAGTTTTTGGAGGGAGTAAAGGAGAGAGAAAGCAAGCCCTTAATGCACAGAATGTGCCTTTGCTTGTTTGGAGTTTGTGCTGCCTTGAAACAATAAATAATCTATGTAGAATAAAAAACAATCCAAGAAAAAAACAAAAACCACAACCAAATTTGGGATAGGCCAGGAGCTAAGTAAATTCAAATCTTAGCAGCACAATTATTTACATGTCTGAACAGCAATACTTATCCCATCCTCAAAAGAAGTTTCAAGTAGGCAATCTTTGATTTCATTTAGTATGAAATTTCTTCCAAAGGACTTATGGAATATGGAAGTAAACATTTCAAAAGCAAGTGCAACCTGGAGTGATTTCCCCCACCCCCTTAACCTTGTAGCCAAGATGGACAAAGTAAATCACTTCATGTTAACTTGTTGCTGAAAGAATCCCTTCTGCAGATTGGGTGAGTACATGTGCTGGCAGACCCCTATCTAAAAGTGGCCAAGGACAGTCCGTCACTTACTGTTTGCCAAAGGTGCTGTCATCAGCCGGATGTAGACTAGGGCTGAGACACAGTGCTTGCCATGAGGCGTAGGAAAAGAGAGAGTGGACAAGTACAAAAATGTAGTTTCAGACATGCTGCAGTTAAAGTCATGTAAGAAAGAGCATTGTAAAGGGTTTACACACCACTATGCACTTCCTCATGGCCAGGTATGGCATCACAGTATCCTTGTGGGGTAGCAGCCCTTGTCACCAGTCACTCTGGGGCTGTGGTGGTTTCTTTCAGATAACTCATCCCTCCAGCCAGGGCACAGTCTTTAGCCTGTTCCTTCCAGGGTCAGCTACCCAAACTGATGTTCAAAACTATCTTAACAGAAATAAAAAGCTTCCACCCTCTCTACAGCTCTTCTTCGGCAAGGTCACATTCAGCCTGCAGCCCCCTCGCTGGGCTCAGCTACCCTTGTACCCCACTTCCTTGGGGCTGGCAGGGGAAGCCAGTCCCAACCTCCATTCTGGGTTACAGCCCAGGGCCCTGTACTGCACAGCTTAGTCAAATCCTCTACCCATAGTGCAGTTTTCCCTGCACTGTTTCCTTCCTCACAGCTTTACTTCCCTTCTAGGTCTCCCAATCTGTTCCCTGGGTGCTCACTCAAGACCCTGCAGGCACCTTTTGACTCCCTGCATTTTCTTGCCTGCAGGCACCTTTTGACTCCCTGCATTCTCTTGCCTCCAGCCCTTCCTCAGCTGGGCCCACTCAGTAGTTAAACCTGGAATCACCTAATCTCTCTCAGGTGGGGCCCATTCTGTGATCAGGGCTGGCTTAGTCAGGGGCTCTCTATCATTATCTCAGAGCTCTGGATGATCTCTGAATGTTGAGCTCTCTCTCTCTCCATATATATATGAATTGTATTGTCAGGCTCTGACCCTCTTACACCAATCACTGTAACTGACTTCTTCTCTGGGTTATCTGTTTTCTTCTAATGAATTGCCATCAAGATTCCAAGCCACCATTGATAGCCCACACTTTGCATAAGTGCAATAGGCCCTCAGATCTATATTTCATATATCTAGTTTCAGACACAAGAGTGATACATTCATACAAATAGGATGACCACACTCAGTAGATAAGCTTTGTAACGATACCTTATGAGAGACCTTTTGCATGAAGCATATTCCAGTTACATTATAGTCACACACATTAGCATATTTTCATAAAATCCTAGCGAGTGCAACGTCACAGTACCTTTCTATTTCCTCAGAAACGCCCTCTAAGACCTGCTCCATTTGGATTAGGAGAGACGGATCTTCCAGAGATTTAACATTTGCTCCTGTTATCCAGGCATCCCAATTTTTTACACTGCGGTAGGCGCCTTGGGAAAATGCCACGTCTGGTTTCCACCTTAGGGCTCCGAGCCGCCGCCGGGCATGCTCGGTTGTTAGCCCCATCCTAATTCTGGCCTTTTGTTTCAAAAGCTCATACGCGTTCCTGTGTTCTTTAGGCATTTCAGCTGCCATCTCTGCTAGGGGTCCACTGAGTTGTGGCCTCAGCTCCGCCATATACTGGTCTGTAGGGATGTGGTACCCAAGGCAGGCCCTTTCAAAATGTTCTAAGAAGGCCTCTGTTTCATCGCCTACCTTGTAGGTGGGCAAGTTCTTGGAATGGGGAACGGTACTTGGAGGAGGACTGTTAGGGCTGCCTGGTTGACCCAGTTTAGCCCTTTCCAGCTCCAAGCGCTCAGTCTCCACCTCCGTGCGCTCCATCTGTAAGAAGAAATTCCTGTCTTCTGCAGTTAGAACTCGGTATGGGTCCACCTGGCACCTGGATCTCCGGTTGGGGAGGGCGGACCATTCCCTCTGGGGAAATCTCCGCTCCTCCATCCCTTTCGTGCATTTCTGTCATGGAGCTGCATGTCTGGGTCTGTCTTCTCCGTGGCGTGTCGCTTTGGGAAGACTCGTTGCTCTAGGGTTTCGGTGCCCGACCGTAACCCTGTGCACAGGGCTACCCTACTCTAGCCTAGCTATTTTGTTGCCACAAAGCAAGAAAAAAAATAAACTGCTCGTTGGACTCCCTGGCTTTGCAGGCGGAACCCTTTGCATGCCTGTTCCCCCTCAGGCAGCAAAGAAAAAAGAAAAAACACCTCTCTGGCTTTGCACATTGCCACAAGGAAAAATGTGTCCTTTTAAAATCCTGAGGTCTGTGCCTCTGGTTCAAAATTATCCCACCGCTCTGCCACCATGTCAAGGCTGATTCCCTACTCTGACAGTTTGAGTGTAGAAGATGAGGGGCCCAGCAAGGACTCTAAAAATTAATACTGGCCACTCCAGGCTTGTATTAAACTCCCAAGGTTACAGCTTTTCTCCGACCTAGGATTGGTAGATGCTGCCACCACCTGTGACGGAATGGGACTGTTCTTAATGTTTCTATGCCTCAGTTTCCCCGATGCATGTGTTAAGTCTCTAGGTGGTGGGAATAAGGGGTGATGGTTGCAGAGCTGGAGAGGGCCAGTGTGATGGGAGAATGGCTGACACCCTGTCTCCTGGCAGCTAATAGCCTAGGCCCCTTCTCTGCTGAAGGTGTTAGAACAAAGGGATCAGGTGACCTCCTGGCCCGGGAAGGAGACAAAGGCAAAGGAGGGGCTAGAGAGGTTGCAGTTTGCAGCTGGCTGGGGACATGGAGGGAGGCGCAGACAGAGTCTGGCCTCCCTGATCCTCCCCCCCCCGCCCCGTTTGGAGCTGTGAGGTGAAACGCAGGGAGCCCCCAGGCTGGGGGTCTAAGCTCCCTGGCCCCCAGAAGAGCCCGATTGAGGAGTCCTGTTTGTACTGTGTTCCTGAAGTCCCTTCTGTTCTACTGGCCGGCTGAGACTCACAGTGAATCCCAGGGAGAAGGGTGCAGGCGCTGACTCCCCCACACTCCGTGACAACTGGTGGCAGAGGTGGGATGTACTGCACACCATGAACGGTGCTTCCTGCAGTAAGTGACTGGGAAGCAGTAAAACGAAGGGGGGCTAACGAGGACCAGGTGTGCTGAAGGCTCAGAGAGGAGCGGTTTCGGGAAGCGGAGGAGCTACGCTTAACCCTTGGAAGTGTGTGACCAGCAAGAAGGACTGTGCAATGATGGGGTCCCCCTGGGGACTGCGGTAAGCAGTCCCAGTGGCGGAGGAGCCTGCGGCTTGGACCTGGGAGAGAGAAGGGCTTTTGCGGTGACAGGGTTCCCCCTGGGGATTGCCGTGAGTGGTCCCAGGGGCGGAGGAGCTGCAGCTCGACCCTGGCAAAGAGGCGGTGACCTGGAGAAGGGCTGGCACACTTGGGGTTCTTCCTGGAAACTCTGGGGAACTAAGAGCACACAGGTCTGCGAATCCACAGCAACTTGGGAGCAGTGAAGTGATGGCCTATCACCATCTCCTTAAGAAGGACATTGTAACCCTGTGCAAAAAGAGAGGGATACGCATTGGGAAGTCCACCAAAGCGCAGTTAATCGTGCAGCTGGAGGAGGATGACCATTCTAAGGAACCACAACAGTAGTTCCCTTAACCCACCCAACAATATTGTTAATCTTTCCAGCTATACTCTCAGCCCAGCAGAAGAATCTGTCCTATCTCGGGGCCTCTCCTTTTGTCCCTCCAGACCCACAAACATGATACAGTTCTGCGGCAACCTAGAATCCTACTTTTGACGTCTCCGACTCAAAGAATATTTCCAACACACCTCTGTACAACATACTAACCCACAGAATCCTTCCTACCAAAATTACAAAAAGAAGGATTCTGCGTGGACTCCTCCTGAAGGTCGAAACAACAGACTGGACTTTTACATAGATTGCTTCCGTCGACATGCACGGGCTGAAATTGTAGAAAAGCAGCATCACTTGCCTCATAACCTCAGCCGTGCTGAACACAACACCATCTACAGCCTTAGGAACAACTCTGACATCATAATCAAAAAGGCTGACAAAGGAGGTGCTGTCATCATCATGAATAAGTTGGAATATGAACAAGAGGCTGCCAGGCAGCTCTCTAACTCCACATTTTACAGGCCATTATCCTCTGATCCCACTGAGGAGTACCAAAAGAAACTAGACCATTTGCTCCAAGAAACTCCCTGGAAAAGCACAGGAACAGATCTGTACAGACACGTGCCCTGAACCCCGACCAGGGGTATTCTATTTGCTACCCAAGATCCATAAACCTGGAAATCCTGGACGCCCCATCATCTCAGGCATCGGCACCCTAAGAGCAGGATTGTCTGGCTATGTGGACTCTCTCCTCAGGGCCTGTAACGATGCTGGTTCTGGCGGGACCCAACTGAGAGTGCCAGCTCAGGACAAATTGCTTCAAGCAGGGCAATTACAGCCCAAGGCTGGGGTTCTTCCACCTCTAAGGCAAACCAAACCAGCCAGACAGAGGAGACTTTGGTTTTACCCCACTGGCTAACCACAAGTCATCCCAAGCAATCCCCTAAGACACTCCAGTTTCCCAGTCTCACCACCAGTGCCACTCGTTATGGGGACAAATGGTCATGAAAACCAATGCCCCAGTAAAAGAAAAAGGTCCTCCCAATCCCAGTGGACCAAGCCCCCAGATCCAGGTCAATGTACAAATCAGATCTTACCCACAAATGACGCTGTTGCCAATCCTTTAGAATCTAAAGGTTTATTCATAAAAGGAAAAAGGTCTAGGTGAGAGCTAGAATTGGTTAAAAGGAATCAATTACACACAGTAATGGCAAAGTTCATGGTTCAGGCTTGCAGTAGAGATGAAATGCTGCAGGTTCAAATCAAGTCTCTGGAATACATCCACAGCTGGGATGGGTCCTTCAGTCCTTTGTTCAAAGCTTCCATGTGTAGCAACGTCCCTCCAGAGGTAAGAAGCAGGAATGAAGACAAAATGGAGAGGAGGCAGCTGCCTTTTATAGTTTCTTCCAGGTGTAAAGACACCTCTGTGTCCTTACTGTGGAAAATCACAGCAAAATGGAGTCTGGAGTAACATGGGCAAGTCCCTGCATAATTTGTTGAGTCACAGGCGTGTCTGCCTTATCTCAATGGATCCATTGTATTGCTGATGGCTCTTAATGGGCCATCAAGCAGGCCTAGCAGAGTTGATAGCTTGTCTGGGGTCCCAGAAGCACAGCCCCAGTTTGAAATACAGACAGTATAAAGCCAATATTCATAACTTCAACTACAGAACTGATACATACATATAAATGGCATAATCATAACCAGCCAAGCATAACCTGGTCTTAGACACCTCATTTGACCCCCTTTATATAAGATTTGGTGCCACTACAGGACCTTGGTTGTAACAATGATCTATAAGGTCGCAGTTATTGTCAATAATGTCACAGGGCCTATGCTACCAGCACTCCCAGCTATCTTCGAGACACCACTGACTTCCTGAGAAAACTGCAATCCATCGGTGATCTTCCAGACAACACCATCCTGGCCACTATGGATGTAGAAGCCCTCTACACCAACATTCCACACAAATATGGACTACAAGCCATCAGGAACAGTATCCCTGATAATGCCATGGCTAACCTAGTTGCTGAACTTTGTGATTTTGTTCTCACCCACAACTATTTCACATTTGGGGACAATATATACCTTCAAGTCAGCGGCACTGCTATGGGTACCTGCATGGCCCCACAGTATGCCAACATTTTTATGGTGGACATAGAACAACGCTTCCTTAGCTCTCGTTCCCTAATGCCCCTACTCTACTTGAGCTACATTGATGACATCTTCATCATCTGGACCCATGGAAAAGAAACCCTTGAGGAATTCCACCACGATTTCAACAATTTCCATCCCACCATCAACCTTAGCCTAGACCAGTCCACACAAGCGGTCCATTTCCTAGACACTACTGTGCTAATAAGCAAAGGTCACATAAACACCACCCTATACCGGAAACCTACTGACCACTATATTTACCTACATGCCTCCAGCTTCCATCCTGAACACACCACACGATCCATTGTCTACAGCCAAGCTCTAAGATACAACCGCATTTGCTCCAATCCCTCTGACAGAGACAAACACCTACAAGATCTCTATCAAGCATTCTTAAAACTACAATACCCACCTTCTGAAGTGAAAAAACAGATTGACAGAGCCAGAAGAGTACCCAGAAGTCACCTACTACAGGATAGGCCCAACAAAGAAAATAACAGAACGCCACTAGCCGTCACCTTCAGCCCCCAACTAAAACCTCTCCAGCGCATCATCAAAGATCTACAACCTATCCTGAAAGATGATCCCTCACTCTCACAGATCTTGGGAAACAGACCAGTCCTCGCTTACAGACAGCCCCCGAACCTGAAGCAAATACTCACCAGCAACCACACACCATACAACAAAAACACTATCCCAGTCACCTATCCTTGCAACAAAGCCCGATGCCAACTCTGTCCACATATCTATTCAAGTGACACCATCATAGGACCTAATCACATCAGCCACACCATCAGGGGCTCGTTCACCTGCACATCTACCAATGTGATATATGCCCCTCTGCCATGTACATTGGCCAAACTTGACAGTCTCTACGCAAAAGAATAAACGGACACAAATCTGACATCAAGAATCATCACATTCAAAAGCCAGTAGGTGAACACTTCAACCTCCCTAATCACTCAATGACAGATTTAAAAGTGGCTATTTTGCAACAGAAAAACTCCCAAAACAGGCTCCAACGAGAAACTGCTGAATTGGAATTAATATACAAACTAGATACCATTACCTTAGGCTTGAATATTGACTGTGGATGGCTTGGTCATTACGTTAATTGAATTTATTTCCCCTCCTTAAAAAACCCTTAACACCTTTGTGTCAACGGTCTGTAATGGGCCATGTTGATTATCACTTCAAAAGTTTCTACTGATAACAGTTCCTTTCAATTAATTAGCCTCTTAACGTTGATATAGACACTTCCACCTTTTCATGTTTCTCTGAATGTATAAATATCTGATTACTGAATGTTCCATTCCATGCATCCAATGAAGTGGGTTCTTAACCCACAAAAGCTTATGCTGAAATAAATTTGTTACTCTCTAAGGTGCCACAGGTATTTTTCTTGCTTTCTTTTTGCATTCTAAGGAGCAGATTCCTGACCCCGATGGGGCTACGGCAGGATCTGGGAGCAGCTGGAGCGGTAGCCAGGCAACCCCAAGAGTCTGGTCCCCAACCAGACGGGGGTCTTCACGATCGGGTTCCCCAGCAGGGGATCGGAGACGGATGGGACTGGAGCTGAGTCTGAGAGAGCAAGAGGACTGGGAGAGACAGCGAGAGCCTGAGAAAGAGCTGCAGGAGAAGCAGCAGCAGCGTGAACTGGTGGTGGTGGAATGGAGAGGCATAGGGAACTTCCCAGGGGTGAGTGGGGATAGACCTCGGCGTGCCAGTTTGGCAGGGAGCCTCGGTCCTTAATTGCTGCCCCTGGTTGAGGAGGGTGGGGATGTGGAGGCCCACCTCACTGCCTTTGAGCAGGCTGGCGATCTGAACCGGGGGGACCCTGCGGAGAGGCCCCGGCGTCTGGCTCCCTTGCTGGGTCCCAAGGCCGTGGACTCCGTCGGCCAGATGGGTGGGATGGTGGACGGACTTCCACTCCTGGCCCCAGCCTATATGTCTGCGTGGAGTCTCCTGGGCTCAGGCCCTGCAGACCCCCAGTGGGAGCGGAGGGTGATGGTCAATGGAGACACATTCCTGGGGTGATGAGACCCCAGGACAGAGAGAACTGTGGTCAGGCCCCGGGTGGTGCACCCCCTGTGACGAACTAGGACTGTTGTTAAGGTTTCCCTGAGTACTGTGTGGGTGCCTCGGTTTCCCCTATGCAGTGTTACAAAGCCCTAGAAGGCAGGGGTGGGCAGAGGCCTGGACACAGAGAATGGCCCTGTCTCCTGGCAACAGATGGCCCGGCCCCTCCCCTGCAAAGGTGAGAGCTGAAGGTGTTGGAACAAAGGGATCAGGTGACCTCCTGGCCCGGGAAGGAGACAAAGCGGGAGGAGGGGCTGGAGACTTTCAGTTTGGAGCTGGCCGGAGAAGAGGGGAGAGAGGCAGACAGGGTCTGGCCTCCCTGCCCCGTTTGGAGCTGTGGGGTGAAATGCAGGGAGCCCCAGGCTGGGGTCTAAGCTCCCTGCCCCCCGGAAGGACCCGACTGAGGGGTCCTGGATGTACTGACAAGCTCTGTTTGGACTGTGTTCCTGGCATCTCTAATAAACCTTCTGTTCTACTGGCTGGCTGAGACTCCCAGTGAATCCGGGGAAGAGGGGTGCAGGGCCGGACTCCCCCACACTCCGTGACACCCCCACCAGATGCTGAGCGGCTGTGAGACCTGGGTGAGGGTCCTAGAGATGGAACCATTCGCCCTGCCTATGGCCCAGATCCCTGTGCAGACCCAGGAGGGGTCGGGCTTGCTGGTCATTGGGGTTCTCCAGGATATCGGCTGTGAGGTGCTGTTCGGGGGTGACTGTGTCTCTTTAGGACAGGATCCAGGCCCTGCTCCTGTAACGGCTGAGGATTTGAATTTGAACCCAGGGAACCAATTGGCTAAGACGGAAATGGTCAGTGAAAATGCAAATGACCTGGCAGACAGGGGGGAGGAGCTGCTAGGTCCGAGATACCTGCCTGTCTGTAACCAGATCCCTAGGGCTGGGTGGGACAGAGAGATGATCCCCGCCCCCCTGCACACCGGAGAGGGGACTCATGCTGGCTCTGATGCTGTGACCAAAACAGCGAGCTCGCTGCCTGGCCCCACAGGGACAGCCAGGGCTGTGCTGAGCACTGAGGGAGCGGAGACCCCAGCTGAGTGGGGGGACACACAGGCAGGGCAGGACGGTTGCCAACCAGGCTTGCCTGGTCCAGATGTGCTGCCGGGAAGTGATTCCATGGCAGGGAGGGAGCCACCAGGGACAGGGCTCAGCGGGGCGGTGACTCCAGGCCCAGCCAGTGAGCTGCAGAAGGATCCCGCCTTGGAGAAGCTGAGGGAACTTGCTGACCACAGCACTGCAAACTGGGGAAGGCAGCAGGGACAAATCACTGTGGGAGAAGGGATTCCTGTGCCGGGAATGGGCTTCCCCAGGGGAAGTAGAACTGTGGGGAATCATGAGGCAGCCGGTGGGGCCCCAGAAGTATCATCACCGGCTATTGTACCTGGCCCGTGGTAAGGGAGAAGCTCCCTGGAGATCCCAGCCCATCATAGAGGAACCTTTCCAGAAGGTGGCTATGGATAGAGTGGGGCCCCTCAGCAGGGCGACCCGGCCAGGGAAGAAATGCATCCTGGTGGTGATGGATTTCGCCACCCGCTACCCAGAGGTGGTGGCTCTGTCCTCCACCGGGGCAGACACCGAGGCAGACGCGCTGCTGACAATCTTCAGCAGAGTGGGGGTCCCCAGCGAGGTCCTTACAGACCAGGGATCTAATGTCATGTCAGCCCTGCTCTGGGGCTTCTGGGAGAAATGTGGGGTCTGGCCCATCTGGGCCTCTGCATATCATCCTCAGTCCAACGGGCTGGTGGAGAAATTTCATGGGAGCGTGAGGATGATGCTGAGGACTTTTATAAATCAGCATCCACAGGACTGGGACAAGTACCTGCCACACCTGTGGCACAGGGAAGTGCCCCAGGAATCCCCAGGGTGCTTCCCTTTCGAGCTGCTGTATGGGAGGAGAGTAAGGGGACCCTGTCACGGTGTATAGGGGAGTCCGGCCCTGCACCCCTCTTCCCCGGATTCACTGGGAGTCTCAGCCAGCCAGTAGAACAGAAGGTTTATTAGAGATGCCAGGAACACAATCCAACCGGAGCTTGTCAGTACATCCAGGACCCCTCAGCCGGGCCCTTCCGGGGGGCAGGGAGCTTAGACCCCAGCCTGGGGCTCCCTGCATTTTGCCCCACAGCTCCAAATGGGGCAGGGAGGCCAGACCCTGTCTCCCCCCTCCCCTCCTCTTCCCAAGCCAGCTCCAAACTGAAAACACACAGACAAAAACTCCAGGAGGCTCTTTCCCTCCCCCCGGGGCCCCTCCTCTCGCCTTTTGTCCGTTCTCCCAGCCAAAGGTGTCACCTCCCAACCCCCGTCCTGGCTCATGTTACAGCCCCAGGTAAAGTCTCCCTTTCCTAATGCAATGCCGCAGGTCCCAGGGAACCTCCCCCACAAACCTCCCAGGTTGAATCCACCTCACTCTCTACTCCGTCACATCTCTCCCCCCTTCGAGACTGAACTGAGCGGGGTCACTCTGACCAGTGGCCTGGGGAAGTTCAGGGCCCCCTCTCCGGGACAACGCATCCGCTATCAGGTTGGCACTTCCCTTCACATGGACCACGTCCATGTCGTAATCCTGCAGGAGCAGGCTCCACCTCAGGAGCTTGGCGTTGGCCCCTTTCATCTGGTGTAGCCAGGTCAGGGGCGAGTGGTCGGTGTACACGGTGAAGTGTCGCCCGAATAGATACGGCTCTAGTTTCTTGAGGGCCCACACCATGGCCAGACATTCCTTCTCGATGGCCGCATAATTCTGCTCTCGGGGTAGCAGCTTCTTGCTTAAATACACGATGGGGTGTCTCTGCCCCGTTTCATCCTCCTGCATTAACACCGCCCCCAGTCCCATGTCGGAGGCGTCGGTGAACACCAGAAAGGGCTTGTCAAAGTCTGGGTTTGCCAGAACCGGGCCCCTGATCAAAGCCTCCTTCAGTGCACAGAGAGCCCTCTGGCACTCCTCGGTCCAGACCACCTTGTCTGGCTTCCCCTTCTTGCATAGCTCAGTGATGGGGGTGGCTATGGCGCTAAAGTGGGGCACAAATCTTCGATAGTACCCCGCCATCCCAATAAAGGCCTGGACCTGCTTTTTAGTTTGTGGAGCGGGCCAGTCCCGGATCACCTCCACCGTGGCTGGTTCTGGTTTTAGGTGGCCGCTCCCCACCCGGTGTCCCAGGTAGGACACTTCAGCCATTCCCACCTTGCACTTCTCCGCTTTTACGGTCAGCCCAGCCTCCCGGAGTCGGTCCAGCACTTGTTTAACTTGGGACACATGGTCCTCCCAGGTCTGGCTAAAGACACAGATGTCATCGATATATGCCACAGCGAAGCTCTCCATCCCCTTCAGTAGCTGATCCACCAGGCGCTGGAAGGTGGCTGGCGCTCCCTTGAGGCCAAAAGGCAGGGTCAGGAACTCGTAGAGCCCCAGAGGGGTAATGAAGGCAGATTTCAGCCGGGCATCTGCATCCAGTGGCACTTGCCAGTAGCCCTTTGTAAGATCCATGGTGGTAAGGTACCGAGCCCCTCCCAGCTTGTCTAGGAGCTCGTCCGGCCGGGGCATGGGGTAGGCATCAGATACAGTGATGGTATTGAGCTTCCGATAGTCCACACAGAACCGGATCGACCCATCCCTTTTGGGGACCAGCACCACCGGCGAGGCCCAAGGGCTGGACGACGGCTGGATCACCCCCAAAGCCAGCATGTCCTTGACCTCTCTTTCCAGGTCCCGAGCTGTCTTCCCTGTGACTCGGAAGGGGGAGCATCTTATAGGTTGGTGCGCTCCTGTCTGCACCCGGTGGACAGTCAGATTAGTGCGACCAGGCTGGTTGGAAAACAGCTGTCGGTACAGATGCAGCACCCCTCTGATCTCAGCTTGCTGGGCAGGGGTTAGCTGATCAGAGAGGGGGATCGTTTCTTGGGAGGAGCCAGCTCCTGTCTCAGGGAATAGATCTACTAGAGGGTCACTCCCCTGCTCCTCCCAATGTCCACACACGGCCAGCACCACATTCCCCCTGTCATAATATGGCTTCATCATATTGCCATGGTACACCCGGCAGTGGTGTGCCCGGTTAGACAGCTCCACCACATAATTTACCTCATTTAGCTGCTTGACAACCTTGAAAGGGCCTTCCCAAGCGGCCTGCAGCTTGTTTTTCCTCACGGGGATGAGAACCATCACCTGATCCCCCGTGGCGTAGGCGCGGGCCCGCGCCGTGCGGTCATACCAGACCTTTTGCTTCCTCTGGGCTCTGGCCAGATTTCCCTTGGCCAGGCCCATGAGCTCAGTAAGTCTCTCTCGGAAGGTCAGGACATACTCCACCACTGACTCTCCCTCGGGGGCCGCCTCCCCCTCCCATTCGTCTCTCATCCGGTCCAGGGGCCCCCGTACCCTCCTGCCGTATAACAGTTCGAAGGGCGAGAATCCGGTAGACTCCTGGGGCACTTCCCTGTAGGCGAACAGTAGGTGCGGTAGGTACTTGTCCCAGTCCTGCGGGTGCTGGTTCATAAAAGTTTTCAGCATCATCTTTAGCATCCCATGGAACCTCTCCACCAGCCCATTGGACTGGGGATGATATGCTGAGGCCCAGCTGTGCCGGACCCCACATTTCTCCCACAAGCACCGGAGCAGGGCCGACATGAAGTTGGACCCTTGGTCTATCAGGACTTCCTTGGGGAACCCCACTCGGCTGAAAATGGTCAGCAGCGCATTCGCCACGGTGTCTCCTTCAATGGAGAATAAGGGCACCGCCTCGGGGTAGCGGGTGGCGAAATCTACCACCACCAGAATGTATTTCTTCCCCGACCGGGTTGCCCTGCTGAGGGGGCCCACCCTATTCATAGCCACCTTCTGGAAAGGTTCCTCTCTGATGGGCAGGGACCTCCAGGGATCTTCTTCCTTACCCTGGGCCAGGTGTAATAGCCGGTGATGATACTTCTGGGGCCTCACCGGCTGCCTCCTGATTCCCCACAGTTCTACTTCCCCTTGGGCAGCCCATTCCCGGCACAGGAATCCCTTCTCCCACAGGGATCTGTCTCTGCAGTCTTCCCCAAGGGGGTTTGCAGCGCTGTGGCCAGCAAGTTCCCTTAGCTTCTCCAAGGCAGGATCCCTCTGCAGCTCACTGGCCAGGCCTGGGGTCACCGCCCCACTGAGCCCTGTCCCTGGTGGCTCCCTCCCTGCCATGGAATCACTTCCCGGCAGCACCTCTGGACCAGGCAAGCCTGGCTGGCAGCCGTCCTGCCCTGCCTGTGTGTTCCCCCACTCAGCTGGGGTCTCTGCTCCCCCGGTGCTCAGCGCTGCCCTGGCTGTCCCTGTGGGGCCAGGCAGCGAGCTCGCTGCTTTGCTCTCTGCATCAGAGACTACCTGAGCCACCTCTCCATTGTGCAGTGGGGTGGGGAGCATCTCTCTGTCCCACCCCGCCCTAGGGGTCTGGTTACAGGCAGGCAGGTAACCGGGGCCTGGCAGCTCCTCCCCCCTGCCAGCCAGGTCATTTGCATTTTCACTGACCATTTCCCTCTTAGCCAATTGGTTTCCTGAGTTCAAATTCAAATCCTCGGCCGTTACAGGGCCAGGGCCTGGATCCTGTCCCAAAGATACACAGTCACCCCCCAACAGCACCTCACCGCTGATATCCTGGAGACCCCCAACCACCAGCCAGCCCGACCCCTCCTGGGTCTGCACAGGGATCTGGGCCTTAGGCAGGGCGAATGGGTCCGTCCCTGGGACCCTCACCCAGGTCACACAGCCCCTCAGCATCTGGTGGGGGTGCACCACCCGGGGCCTGACCACAGTTCTCTCTGTCCCGGGGTCTTGCCACCCCCCGAATGTCTCTCCATTGACCATCACCTTCCGCTCCCACTGGGGGTGCATAGGGTTTGAGTCCAGGGCCAGGAGTGGAAATCTGTCCACCATCCCACCCATCTGGCTTGCGGAGTTTATGGCCTTGGGACCCAGCAAGGGGGTTAGATCCCGGGGCTTTTCCGCAGGGTCTCCCTGGTTCCAATCACCAGCCTGCTCCAAGGCAGTGAGGTGGGCCTCCACATCCCCACCCTCCTTAACCAGGGGCAGCAATTTAGGATCGAGGTTCCCTGCGGAGCTGGCACCCCGGGATCTGTCCCCACTTACCCCTGGCCAGTCCCCTATGCCTCTCCGTTCCACCACCGCAAGTTCACGCTGCTGCTGCTGCTTCTTCTGTAGGTCTTTCTCGGGCTCTTGCTGTCTCTCACCATCCTCTTGCTCTCTCGGACTCAGCTCCAGTCCCATCCGTCTCCGATCCCCTGCTGGGGAACCCGATCGTGAAGACCCCCGTCTGGTTGGGGACTAGACTCTTGGGGATGCCAGGCTATCACTCCAGCTGCTCCCAGATCCTGCTGTAGCCCCATTGGGGTCAGGAATCTGCTCCCTGGAATGGTCATCCTCCTCCAGCCGCGTGATTAACTGGGCCTTAGTGAGCTTTCCAATGTGTATCCCTCTCTTTTTGCACAGGGTTACAATGCTCTTCTTAAGGAGAAAGCGATAGGCCATCACGTCACTGCTCCCAAGTTTGCTGTGGATCCGCAGGCCTGTGTGCTCTTAGCTCCCCACGGTTTCCAGGAAGAACCCCAAGTGTGCCAGCCCTTCTCCAGGTCACCGCCTCTTTGCCAGGGTCGAGCTGCAGCTCCTCTGCCCCTGGGTCCACTCACGGCACCCCCAGGGGAACCCTGTCACCGCAAAAATCCTTCTCTCTCCCAGGGCCAAGCCGCAGGCTCCTCCGCCCCTGGGACTGCTCACTGCAGCCCCCAGGGGGACCCCATCATTGCACAGTCCTTCTTGCTGGTCACACACTCCCAGGGGTTAAGCGTAGCTCCTCCGCTCCCCGAAACCGCTCCTCTGTGGGCCTTCAGCACGCCTGGTCCTCGTTAGCCCCCCTTCGTTCTACTGCTCCCCAGTCACTTACTGCAGGAAGCACCGTTCACGGGGTGCAGAACATCCCACCTCTGCCACCAGTTGTCACGGTGTATAGGGGAGTCCGGCCCTGCACCCCTCTTCCCCGGATTCACTGGGAGTCTCAGCCAGCCAGTAGAACAGAAGGTTTATTAGAGATGCCAGGAACACAATCCAACCGGAGCTTGTCAGTACATCCAGGACCCCTCAGCCGGGCCCTTCCGGGGGGCAGGGAGGTTAGACCCCAGCCTGGGGCTCCCTGCATTTTGCCCCACAGCTCCAAATGGGGCAGGGAGGCCATACCCTGTCTGCCCCCCTCCCCTCCTCTTCCCAAGCCAGCTCCAAACTGAAAACACACAGACAAAAACTCCAGGAGGCTCTTTCCCTCCCCCTGGGGCCCCTCCTCTCGCCTTTTGTCCGTTCTCCCAGCCAAAGGTGTCACCTCCCAACCCCCGTCCTGGCTCATGTTACAGCCCCAGGTAAAGTCTCCCTTTCCTAATGCAATGCCGCAGGTCCCAGGGAACCTCCCCCACAAACCTCCCAGGTTGAATCCACCTCACTCTCTACTCCGTCACAGACCCCTAGAACCGGTAAGGGACGATTGGGAGGAGAAGGGGGAAGACCCCCTGATGGATCTCTCCCCTGAGATGGGAGCCCATCCTCCCAGCAGGTGTCCCCCATTCAGAGTAACTGGGAAAACAGCCCGGAACCTGGCGAAAGAGGCCAAGGACATGCTGAATTTAGAGGTGATCCAGTCATTCAACAGCCCAGAGCTGGCCAAGGTGGAGGCGATCAGAGATTGGCCCGTTCCCCAGACCAAGAAACAAGTCCAGGCCTTTATCAGGATGGCGGGGTACTACCAGAGGTTTGTACCCCACTTTAGCTCCCTAGCTGCCCCCATCACTAAGCTATGTAAGAAGGGGAAGCCAGACGAGATGGTCTGGACCGAGCAGTGCCAGAGGGCTCTCTGTGCACTGAAGGAGGCTCTAATCCAGGGCCCGATAAATCGAGTAAACCCGGACAGGGCCAAGCCCTGTACAGTGTTAACCGACGCCTCAGACACAGGGCTGGGCGTGGTGCTGATGCAGGTCGAGGCTAACGGGGAGAGACACCCCATTGGGTATCTGAGCAAGGAGCTGCTTCCCCGGGAGCAGAACGGTCGAGCCATAGAGCAAGAATGCCTGGCCATGGTCCAGGCCCTTAAAAAACTGCAGCCGGATCTATGTGGGTGGCGCGTTGCGGTGTATATTCACCGCTCTGCCCCGACGTGGCTGCATCCAGAAAAAGGAGCCGCTGCCAAGCGGCTGGTGACAGAGACATGTGGTCAGAGAGGGGACAAGATCAAGGGGAGGCTCGTAACCAAGAGAGCCCGAATTACAGCCCTCCAGACTGGAGCGCTGGGAGAAGACCCGATCTCAGCTTGAACCCCAGGGGTTTGGGGATGGAAAAAGGGCACGGGCCGCATAAACCTTCCCACATGCAGCCTGCGGGTGCCATCAAGCACACCCGACCTAAGGGAGGAGGTGAAACTGGAAGGGCTCAGTGCAACTCCCACCAAGGAATGGGAGAGATGCGGGGTATCCATGGGAACATTGGTGGGTTCGAACTTCCCCAGGTCACTGGCTAAAGTGACCCCACTCAGTTCGGTCTCGAAGGGGGGAGAGGTGTGACAGAATGGGACTGTTCTTAATGTTTCTATGCCTCAGTTTCCCCGATGCATGTGTTAAGTCTCTAGGTGGTGGGAATAAGGGGTGATGGCTGCAGAGCTGGAGAGGGCCAGTGTGATGGGAGAAAGGCCGATACCCTGTCTCCTGGCAGCTAATAGCCTAGGCCCCTTCTCTGTAAAGGTGCGAGCTGAAGGTGTTAGAACAAAGGGATCAGGTGACCTCCTGGCCCAAGAAGGAGACAAAGGCAAAGGAGGGGCTAGAGAGGTTGCAGTTTGCAGCTGGCTGGGGACATGGAGGGAGGCGCAGACAGAGTCTGGCCTCTCTGCCTCTCTGTTTGGAGCTGTGGGGTGAAACGCAGGGAGCCCCCAGGGTGGGGTCTAAGCTCCCTGCCCCCCAGAAGGGCCCGACTGAGGGGTCCTGTTTGTACTGTGTTCCTGGAGTCCCTAATAAACCTTCTGTTCTACTGGCTGGATGAGACTCTCAGTGAATTCCAGGGAGATGGGTGCAGGCGCTGACTTCCCCCCACTCCGTGACACCATTCAAGTGCAGAACCCCTTTGCGAGCCCAGGAAGGCGCACTTGGGAATGCCTTCAAGCCCTTTCACTCCCCCTCCAGGGACGAGCTGAGAAACGAAAAGAAAAGAAAAAATAGAAATCAGCTGTTGCCACCAGCTAACTAAAAAACATGTGCATAAAACCTCTGAAGACACAAAAATACAATCCGGTTCTTAAAAAAGGTAAAATTTTATGTAACAAAAAAGAAAAAATACATCTGAAAACTTAGGCTATTGCTAGATGTTAAAAGAGCAACTAAAAGGATTAAGCACCAAGAATAACTTTCTGGAGGTCCAGCTTTAAGGTTACAAGCAAAACAAAAGCACGTGGGGTTAGCACAGAGGAGTCCACAAGCCATAAAGACATAAAAAGAGAAAAACCTAATCGTGCCTTCTTAGACATTTCCTGATCTACTTACATAGCTGGGGTTTCAAATGAGTAGTTTGTAGGCATGATCCTGAGGATTTTTAATACCTGGCCCCAAGATTCTTACAGCATAGCTCAGGAGTGGGCAAACTTTTTGGCCTGAGGGCCACATCGGGGTTCCGAAAGTGTATGGTGGGCAGGTGTAGTGTATTAAATTGCTCCCCGTTGGAATGTGCTACTTACGCCTGCCAGTCCCGGTACTCTGGGCGGCATGGTAAGGGGGTGGGAAGCAGGGGGGAGGGGGGTTGGATAAGGGGCAGGGTGTCCCGGGGGACCTGTCAGGGGGCGGGGGTGTGGATAGGGGTTGGGGCAGTGATGGGACAGGGGAGCTTGGATAGGGGTGGGGTCCCGGGGGTTGCGGTTAGGGGCGGAGGGGTCCCGGGAGTGGGCGGTCAGGGGACAAGGAGCAGGGGGTTTGGATGGGTCAGGCAGTGAGGGGGCAGATAGGGGGCAGGGGCCAGGCTCTTTGGGGAGGCACAGCTCTCCCTACCCAGGTGTAGTGTATTAAAATATTCCCCATAGGAATGTGCTACTTACAGTGTCCTACTTACAGATGCCAGTCCTGGTACTCCATAAGTAGCACATTCCTACGGAGAGCAATTTAATACACTACACCCGCTGGCTCTCGCAGCCGCGCTGCCCAGATTTTAAAGCTAACTGACTGGCTGTCCATAAAAGGGAGCTACCGCCCCCCCGCTTCATTTATCACAACATTTCTACGAAACCGGCCATCGGTGGGTCGTCCCCCATCTGGCCTTGCGGCCGGCTTCATAGAGACTAGTTCCAGAGCATCGCCCAGTGCCTCCCTGACAACTGGTGGAGTGGTGGGATCAAACTGCACCCCTTGTACAGAGCATCCTGCAGAAAGGGACTGGGAAGCAATAAGACTGTAACGATGCTGGTTCTGGCGGGACCCAACTGAGAGTGCCAGTTCAGGACAAATTGCTTCAAGCAGGGCAGTTACAGCCCAAGGCTGGAGTTTTTCCACTTCTAAAGCAAACCAAACCAGCCAGACAGAGGAGACTTTGGTTTTACTACCCACTGTCTAACCATAAGTCATCCCAAGCAATCCCCTTAGACACTCCAGTTTCCCAGTATCACCACCAGTGCCACTCGTTATGGGGACAAATGGTCATGAAAACCAATGCCCCAGTAAAAGAAAAAGTTCTCCCGATCCCAAAGGACCAGACTCCAGATCCAGGTCAATATATAAATCAGATCTTACCACAAATCATGCAGTTGCCAATCCTTTAGAATCTAAAATCTAAAGGTTTATTCATAAAAGGAAAAAGGTCTAGGTGAGAGCTAGAATTGGTTAAAAGGAATCAATTACATACAGTAATGGCAATGTTCATGGTTCAGGCTTGCAGCAGATGGAATAAACTGCAGGTTCAGATCAAGTCTCTGGAATACATCCACAGCTGGGGTGGGTCATTCAGTCCTGTGTTCAAAGCTTCCATTTGTAGAAAGGTTCCTCCGGAGGTAAGAAGCAGGAATTAAGACAAAATGAAAATGAAGCAGCTGCCTTTTATAGTTTCTTCCAGGTGTAAAGACACCTCTGTGTCCTTACTGTGGAAAATCACAGCAAAATGGAGTCTGGAGTCACATGGTCAAGTCCCTGCATATCTTGTTAAGTCACAGGCGTGTCTGCCTTATCTCAATGGGGCCATTGTATCGCTGATGGGCCTTAATGGGCCATCAAGCAGGCCTGGCAGAGCTGATAGCTTGTCCGGGGTCCCAGAAGCCAGCCCCAGTTTGAAATACAGACAGTATAAAGCCAATATTTTGCCTGACTCTTCCCTGCACATTTATATCTGCCCCTGAACATTGCCACTGCTTGCATCCGATGAAGTGGGTATTCACCCACGAAAGCTTACGCTCCAATACCTCTGTTAGTCTATAAGGTGCCACAGGACCCTTTGTCGCTTCTACAGATCCAGACTAACACGGCTACCCCTCGGATACTTGATAACCAGCCAAGCGTAACCTGGTCTTAGACACCTCATTTGACCCCCTGGGTATAAGATTTGGCACCCCTACCGGACCTTGGTTGTGTAAGCAGAGTCAGGATGAGCTCCACCCTGACATCTGGTGGTGAGTCGTGGCAAAGCACTCCAGGGGCTGATACCATTTGCATAGGCACACCCACCCCTGGGTGCCTCAAAGAGGCAATACTTCCCCTCTCGCAAGCACAGAGCTTCGGTGTAACAGAAAATCTTTAATAGCAGCAGGTAAACGACACCAGCATTAAATCGGGAAACACCGCAACTAGGATTCATAAACCAAACTGTGAGCAAGACCCACCCCAGCCAATTGGGCCATGTCCTGTCCCTTGGGTTCTTGAGTCCAGCAACCCAGAAATCACCCAAAGTCCCCAAAAGTCCAAGAATCCAAAAGTCCAGTCCCAGAGTTCAAAAGTTCATCTGCAGAGTGCTATACCCACCCCACCCCCCCAGTCTGGCCAGAAATGGGGAGGGGAGAGGTAAGGGGCACCTTACGTGGCTTGAAAATGATTGCCTCACCCCTCCGTGAGGCTTCGCTCTACTCTGCCAGCTGTCCCACGGGCCGCTTCGCTCCGCCAGCCATCCCGCAAGCCGCTCCAACGGTCCCCACGAACTGCTCCGCTCTGCCAGCAGCTCCGCTCCACCAGCTGTCCCGCCAGCCACTCAGCAATAGAGCTTCAGGCTCCCCCACTACTTAACACAGTGCTCAGTGATTTCAGCTCATAAGACTTTTAGCTCTTTAGTGATTTCAGCTTGTAGTTAGGGGAGCCTTAATGCTCATTTGCACCCTTAGCCCAGAGTGATTTCAACTCAGCAGTCTGAAACCAGACTCCCAATGAACTCAACATTAACTCTGAGAGTCTACAGTGGAGAAAAGAAAGGGTGCAATTGGTGTTTCAGATTCTCACACAGGGCCCATACCACCAGGTACTAATATCTGCCACCCCCCAACTCACTGGGTTTTGGAACCCATGTCCCTTGGCCGGCAAGTGCTGCTTAGTTGATGGTGAGTTCCCCTTTATCATGACATAAGGCCAAGTACAGTTCCACTGTCCTTGATTTACATAAGCAGTATAACAACAGTTTATTCTTCCTGCCCCAATAACAGAAATTCCTGCCCCAATACAGAAAACTGGGGATCCTACAGCAGCCCGAAGTGCCCATTTGGGCTATTATGGGTTCATAGTAGGTGGGGTGGGTGTGCCTATGCAAATGACATCAGCCCCTGGAGTGCTTTGCCACGACTCACCACCAGATGTCAGGGTGGAGCTCATCCTGACTCTGCTTACAGTTGCAACAATGCTCTATATGGTCCTAGATTGTGTCCATAACGTCACAGGTGGGTTAAAGTATTTGTGTTTAAATAGTAATTGGAACAGAGACATGATCGTGGCTCTCCCCTCCCTCCCTCCCCCCCCCCCCCCCGATCCTGGGGGAGTGCCCTAATTACCAGGCTATGGAGTCACTTTCACGCTCTTACTCCAGCCCAATGATTATCCATTGTTATTCACAGTGGCAATTCAATAGTCCAATATGTTCCTGGGATCTCAGATGTGATCTTTCTCAGAGCAGCTTTGGTTCTTCTTCCTCAAATGCTGTCATGATATTTACTTGCAGATAAGCTGTTCAACCACGAGATGTCTCTGTGATGTTTTAAAAGTGACACAGTTGTTGAGGCAGGTTTTTTTTATTTGTATGTTCGCTTGTGGCTGGTTTGTCTCATCAATAAATACTTGTTTTATGACAAATGATAGGGAATATGTTCATTCTCCTTGCAGGCAAGCCACTAGATTGGAGTAGCTAAAATGTTGTTCCACTCTGAAAATAACGGTATAGAGTGGCGCTGTGGGGGTGATGTATTTGTTAAGGATTGACATATAAAATGTATTCAGTTTATGAGTAAAAAGATTTTGATTGCCATCTCTGCAAATTCAGTCATGGACCTGAGATCCTAGGTGGGCTCTCTCCTTGTCTTTTTTCATCATCACCTGTAATAGGTCCTGCATCCCAAGTCAGCCCTCTAGGACAGCTGGGCATTGGGCAACCCCAATTGTTAGAACGTAGAACATGACTCTGATTGTGTGCAACAAGAAATAGCCCTGCAGGACTAACACAGCCAAAGAAATGCGAGCAGAATTCCAACAGGAAGGAAAAGGAGTGAAAACATTAGCGTAAAAAACAAAACTACATACAGGAGCCCAGATTCTCAGCTCGTATAAACTGTCCTAGATCCAGCGTAGCTACACTTATTTATACCAGCTAAAGTCCTGGCCCAGTGAGCAGATCTGTTGTGTAAGAAGGCACTTTTCAAAGTAAAGCTGAGCTTTAAGCTCTTGAGTCAGAGGCAGACTGATGATCAGTTCTGCAGACTATAGATAATACTTGTTCTTTCACATGCTAGATACACTGAGGTTAACGAATGTACAGTACTGGGCTTCTTTAGCAATCTTTACACAGTAAGAATTTTATTATTTCATCCATATCTAATTATGACTGGCCAATATTAATCGCTAATGTAAATAAGAGTAAATTACCTCTTTCTGTCATTATGACCTAGTAGTTCTGCAAAAAAAAGGGGCATTTATCTTGAAATGTTGAAATATAGTACATCTCCAAGAGCTGAAAATATCTTTAACCTAAGACCAACTAAGAAACAAAAAATGCCAAAGGAAATTCTTTCTTATTGCCACAAAGGATTTTTGAATCGTGAGAAGGCAATGATGTAAATTGGTCTCTAAACTGCATTTAAGTCCCTCATTCAGGAGCTGTCCAAGTCCTTAATTTTCAGTGTTCAGACTATTTCAGAAAAGGCAGTAATACCCAAAAGCAAATCACTAATAATCATCATTAGACATTATGCCATACAGTAATTGGCAATGGTTTTTTTGCATGGAAGCTATAGCTGTAACTCCTCCAACTCTACATTATCCTCTCAGTTTGGAAACAAAACAGCCTTACTACTTCTAATCAGTCTTTTGTCTTCTCTGTTGGAGACCATAGCTCTTGGTCCTCCAGAATTGGTCTACAGAGGGTGCTGCTGTTCAAGGTACAGCTTACGTAGTGCAGTTGAATCAAATATTTGATTCTTGGTATTGTTTCAGCAATGTTATTCTTGCCCTACAGCTGTATATAAGTGCATAATTTACAATATGTATATGCCTGCAAATATAGTGTATGCAATGTAAAGTGGTATGTTCATCAGGGATTTCTGGTGTGTGACCATATAAATCATTCTAGGCCAGGTGCTGCCAGTCTCAGTTATAATGAGTAATAATTTAGAATAGGCTAAAAAGAACAGGATTACTTGTGGCACCTAGAGACTAACACATTAATTTCAGCATAAGCTTTTGTAGGCTATAGCCTACTTCATCGGATGCATAGAATGGAACACACAGAAGCAAGATGTGTATATATATACACACAGAAGGGGTGGAAGTTGCCATACCAATTCTAAAAGGTAGTCCTATTGAAATCAATGGGCCTAGTGAAGTGAGCACTGGACTGGGACTCAGGCGTCCTGGGTTTTATTCCCAGTTCAGCCACTGGCCTGCTGGATCACCTGGTGTGACGGAGTAGAGAGCGAGATGGATTTGACCTGAGAGGCTGGCTGCATTGGGAAAGGCTGCATCGGGAATGCGAGACTTTACCTGAGGCTGTAACATGAGCCAGGACGGGGGTTGAGAGGTGACACCTTTGGCTGGGAGAATGGTAAAAGGCTAGGGGAGGGGCCCCGGGGGAAGGGGAAGAGCCTGCTGGAGGTTTGGCTGGTTTTTTGTCTGTTTGGAGCTGGGTGGTGAAACGCAGGGAGCCCCAGAGCTGGGGTCTAAGCTCCCTGCCCCCCAGAAGGGCCCAGCTGAGGGGTCCTGGTCATACTTACAAGCTCTGTTTGGACTCTTTCCTGACAACCCTAATAAACCTTCTGTTCTCCTGGCTGGCTGAGAGTCACATTGAATCCCGGGAAGAGGGGTGCAGGACCTGACTCCCCCACACTCCGTGACAACTGGTGGTAGCGGTGGGATCTTCTGCACCCCATGAACGGCACTTCCTGCAGTAAGTGACTGGAGGGCAGTACAACGAAGGGGGATTGACGGGGAGCAGGTTGCTGAAGAGGCAGAGAGAAGCGGTTTCGGGGGCGGAGGAGCTACACTTAACCCTGAGGGTGTGACCAGTGAGAAGGGCTGGCACACTAGGGGTTCCTCCTGGAAGCCGTGGGGGCCAAGACCGCACAGGCCTGAGAGTGGCTAGCAGGAAGATGTATGCTAAGCGCCGTAAGAACGACCTGGTGGAGCTGTGCAGGCAGAGGGGGCTGCGCATTGGGAAGTCCACCAAAGACCAGCTGATTGCGCAGCTGGAGGAGAAGGATCGCTTGGATGACCCGATCCCTGTCCCTGGGGGAAGCCGCCCGACAGACGCAGCATGGGCCCCAGGGCCCGACCTGGCTGGGAAGGGTCAGACTGCTGCCGAGGACATCCCAAGACCCCTCTCGCCTCTGCCCAGGGGAGAGGTTGGGGAAAGTCCAGCCAATACCGAGGGCACCTTGACCCCGGCGGCCAGCAGGGGATCTTCCCGGAGGAGCTCCCCATCCCAGCAGTGGAGGCGGCTGGATTGGGAGAGGGAGATAAAACTGAAAGAGCTCGAGTTGAGGCAGCAGGAACTGAAGGAGGAGCGGGAAGAACGGGAAAAGCAGCGTCAGCACGAGGAGAAACAACGCCAGCATGAGCTGGAGGAGAAGGAGAAACAACGCCAGCATGAGCTGGAGGAGAAGGAGAAACAACGCCAGCATGAGCTGGAGGAGAAGGAGAAACAACGCCAGCATGAGGAGAAACAACGCCAGCATGAGCTGGAGCTGGCCAGGCTGAGGAGCAGTGAGGCCCCGGCAGCGGTGAGTGAGGGGGGACCCAAGACTACAGGGAAGTTTGATCGTAACTTCCTGGCCCGGCGTAAGGAAGGGGAAGACATAGACAGCTTCCTGGCGGCCTTTGAGAATGTCTGCAGGTTGCACAAGGTTGACCCTGCAGACAAGATCCAGTATCTCACCCCCTTACTAGACCCTGCAGGCCTGGACGTGTACGGCCGAATGAAAGAGACGGAGACTGGGGACTATGAACTGTTCAAAAAGGCCCTGCTCTGCGAGCTTGGGCTGACTCCCGAGATGTACCGTCAAAGGTTCCGGGATCAGCGAAAAACCCCTGAGATCACGTACCTACAACTGGCCAACCGGATACATGGATACGCCCGCAAGTGGACCGCTGGGGCCCAAACTATGGAGGACCTGCTCGAACTATTTGTACTAGAACAACTGTATGAACTGTGCCCATCAGACCTGAAGCTATGGTTGATGGACAAAAATCCAGGGAGCCCGCAGCACGCAGGGCGGCTGGCCGACGAGTTCATGAACAGTCGGTCAAGGGGTGGCAGGGAGGAATCCCAAAGGAGCAGGCCCACCCTGAGGCAGCAAGAGAGGCAGCATGGGACCTCCCAAAGGGGAAATAGGGAGAACCCCCTCCCGAGGGGAACCTCCGACATCAGAACCAACCGACCTGCTCGAGGGGACCAACGGGACATGAGCTGCTATCACTGCGGCCAGAGGGGCCACGTACGGTCCCAGTGCCCCAAGATCAGAGACAGACTGAGCAGACCAAACCCACACCGGGTTAACTGGGTAGGGACCCAGCCAGATGAGGGGCCGACAGCCCAGAAGAGGGGGGCTGGCAGCTTATCAACGGCTCCGGAGGGAGGAAGGCCCCAGACCAGCTCCTCGGGGGGGCTGGATGCTCCGGACTCAGGGTTCTCGGTTTATAGGGTGGGCGCGGGGCTGTCCCTTCGGAGAGAGTGCCTTGTTCCCCTGGAGATAGATGGGAGGAAGGTCACTGGATACTGGGATACGGGCGCGGAGGTGACGCTGGCCCGGCCCGAGGTGGTGGCCCCAGATCGGGTGGTACCCAACACCTACCTGACCCTAACAGGGGTGGGCGGGACCCCGTTCAAGGTACCCGTGGCGAGGGTACACCTGAAATGGGGGGCCAAGGAGGGCCCCAAGGACATAGGGGTGCACCAGCATTTGCCCACTGAGGTACTGATGGGGGGGGGACCTAGAAGACTGGCCCAGTGAATCCCGGGATACCCTGGTCGTGACCCGTAGCCAGAGCCGGCAAGGGGCGCTACGCCCGGGCCTCGGAGAGGGTGCCTTGCACGGGGCGCAAGACCCTGGCCCAGTGGGGAGGGAGTACCCCAGGACCAGGCGCAGAGAGGCTGCGGCCTCAGACACAGACAGCACGAGAACAGGTTCCCATTCCTTCCCCAGCGGCTGAGTTCCAGGCCGAGTTACAGAGAGATCCCTCCTTGCGGAAGCTCAGGGACCTGGCCGACCGCAGGGAGGTACAGACCATGTGGAGAGGTTGCCTGGAGAGGTTCCTGTGGGAGAAGGGGTTCCTGTACCGGGAATGGGCTCCCCCCGGTGAGATGGAGACATGGGGGATCAGGAGGCAGCTGGTGGTCCCCCAGAAGTATCGCCGCAAGCTACTGTACCTGGCCCATGACATCCCTCTCGCAGGGCACCAGGGGATCCGGCGCACCAGGCAGAGGCTGCTACAGAACTTTTACTGGCCTGGGGTCTTTACAACTGTCCATCAGTACTGCCGGTCCTGTGACCCCTGTCAGCGGGTGGGGAAGGCTCGGGACAAGCGGAAAGCGGCTTTGAGGCCTTTGCCCATCATAGAGGAGCCCTTCCAGAAGGTGGCCATGGACATAGTGGGGCCTCTCAGCAAGACAACCCGGTCGGGGAAGAAATACATTCTGGTGGTGGTAGATTTCGCCACCCGCTACCCTGAGGCGGTGCCCTTATCCTCCATTGAAGCAGACACCGTGGCGGATGCGCTGCTGACCATTTTCAGCCGAGTGGGGTTCCCCAAGGAAGTCCTGACAGACCAAGGGTCCAACTTCATGTCGGCCCTGCTCCGGTGCTTGTGGGAGAAATGTGGGGTCCGGCACAGCTGGGCCTCAGCATATCATCCCCAGTCCAATGGGCTGGTGGAGAGGTTCAATGGGACGCTAAAGATGATGCTGAAAACCTTTATGAACCAGCACCCGCAGGACTGGGACAAGTACCTACCGCACCTGCTGTTCGCGTACAGGGAAGTGCCTCAGGAGTCTACTGGATTCTCGCCCTTCGAACTGTTATATGGCAGGAGGGTAAGGGGGCCCCTGGACCTGATGAGAGACGAATGGGAGGGGGAGGCCGCCCCCGAGGGAGAGTCAGTGGTGGAGTATGTCCTGACCTTCCGAGAGAGACTTACTGAGCTCATGGGCCTGGCCAAGGGAAATCTGGCCAGAGCCCAGAGGAAGCAAAAGGTCTGGTATGACCGCACGGCGCGGGCCCGCGCCTACGCCACGGGGGATCAGGTGATGGTTCTCATCCCCGTGAGGAAAAACAAGCTGCAGGCCGCTTGGGAAGGCCCTTTCAAGGTTGTCAAGCAGCTAAATGAGGTAAATTATGTGGTGGAGCTGTCTAACCGGGCACACCACTGCCGGGTGTACCATGTCAATATGATGAAGCCATATTACGACAGGGGGAATGTGGTGCTGGCCGTGTGTGGACATTGGGAGGAGCAGGGAAGTGACCCTCTAGTAGATCTATTCCCTGAGACAGGAGCTGGTTCCTCCCAAGAAACAATCCCTCTCTCCGATCAGCTAACCCCTGCCCAGCAAGCTGAGATCAGAGGGGTGCTGCATCTGTACCGACAGCTGTTTTCCAACCAGCCTGGTCGCACTAATCTGACTGTCCACCGGGTGCAGACAGGAGCGCACCAACCTATAAGATGCTCCCCCTTCCGAGTCACAGGGAAGACAGCTCGGGACCTGGAAAGAGAGGTCAAGGACATGCTGGCTTTGGGGGTGATCCAGCCGTCGTCCAGCCCTTGGGCCTCGCCGGTGGTGCTGGTCCCCAAAAAGGATGGGTCGATCCGGTTCTGTGTGGACTATCGGAAGCTCAATGCCATCACTGTATCCGATGCCTA
This sequence comes from Macrochelys suwanniensis, assembly GCA_033296515.1. Lineage (NCBI taxonomy): Eukaryota > Metazoa > Chordata > Testudines > Chelydridae > Macrochelys > Macrochelys suwanniensis. Next base: position 22,025,197 of record CM065779.1, on the reverse strand, counting down.
CCCCATGCCCCGGCCGGATGAGCTCCTAGACAAGCTGGGAGGGGCTCGGTACCTCACCACCATGGATCTTACAAAGGGCTACTGGCAAGTGCCACTGGATGCAGATGCCCGGCTGAAATCTGCCTTCATTACTCCTCTGGGGCTCTACGAGTTCCTGACCCTGCCTTTCGGTCTCAAGGGAGCGCCAGCCACCTTCCAGCGCCTGGTGGATCAGCTACTGAAGGGGATGGAGAGCTTCGCTGTGGCGTATATCGATGATATCTGTGTCTTTAGCCAGACCTGGGAGGACCATGTGTCCCAGGTTAAACAAGTGCTGGACCGACTCCGGGAGGCTGGGCTGACCGTAAAAGCGGAGAAGTGCAAGGTGGGGATGGCTGAAGTGTTCTACCTGGGACACCGGGTGGGGAGCGGCCGCCTAAAGCCAGAACCAGCCAAGGTGGAGGTGATCCGGGACTGGCCTGCTCCCCAAACCAAAAAGCAGGTCCAGGCCTTTATTGGGATGGCGGGGTACTATCGAAGATTTGTGCCCCACTTTAGCGCCATAGCCACCCCCATCACTGAGCTATGTAAGAAGGGGAAGCCAGACAAGGTGATCTGGACCGAGGAGTGCCAGAGGGCTCTCTGTGCACTGAAGGAGGCTTTGATCAGGGGCCCGGTTCTGGCAAACCCAGACTTTGACAAGCCCTTTCTGGTGTTCACCGACGCCTCAGACAGGGGACTGGGGGCGGTGTTAATGCAGGAGGATGAAACGGGGCAGAGACACCCCATCGTGTATTTAAGCAAGAAGCTGCTACCCCGGGAGCAGAATTATGCGGCCATCGAGAAGGAATGCCTGGCCATGGTGTGGGCCCTCAAGAAACTAGAGCCGTATCTATTCGGGCGACACTTCACCGTGTACACCGACCACTCTCCCCTGACCTGGCTACACCAGATGAAAGGGGCCAACGCCAAGCTCTTGAGGTGGAGCCTGCTCCTGCAGGATTACGACATGGACGTGGTCCATGTGAAGGGAAGTGCCAACCTGATAGCGGATGCGTTGTCCCGGAGAGGGGGCCCTGAACTTCCCCAGGCCACTGGTCAGAGTGACCCCGCTCAGTTCAGTCTCGAAGGGGGGAGCGATGTGACGGAGTAGAGAGCGAGATGGATTTGACCTGAGAGGCTGGCTGCATTGGGAAAGGCTGCATCGGGAATGCGAGACTTTACCTGAGGCTGTAACATGAGCCAGGACGGGGGTTGAGAGGTGACACCTTTGGCTGGGAGAATGGTAAAAGGCTAGGGGAGGGGCCCCGGGGGAAGGGGAAGAGCCTGCTGGAGGTCTGGCTGGTTTTTTGTCTGTTTGGAGCTGGGTGGTGAAACGCAGGGAGCCCCAGAGCTGGGGTCTAAGCTCCCTGCCCCCCAGAAGGGCCCAGCTGAGGGGTCCTGGTCATACTTACAAGCTCTGTTTGGACTCTTTCCTGACAACCCTAATAAACCTTCTGTTCTACTGGCTGGCTGAGAGTCACATTGAATCCCGGGAAGAGGGGTGCAGGACCTGACTCCCCCACACTCCGTGACACCTGGGCAAGGGACTTCACCCCTCTGTGACTCCTTTTGGCTATCTGTTAAATGTGGCTAATGATACCGACCTCTTTTATAAAGCACTTTGAGATCTATTGACGGAAAAACAGTATATAAATCCTAGGTACTATTATTATTCATGGAGTAAGCTATTATTCAGCATGAGCAGAATTTCACCCTAGGGGAAAATGGAGTTGTTTCTATATGTGACTGGAATCTCAGGATCAAAACACAGCCTCACATAATGTAAACTGGGTACCAGCAAAATAGACAGCTAATTTATTTATTCATTCCACTCTATAAAATCCCATGCTGGCCTCCTGTACAATGCATTAATATATGGAGATATGCCTATCTCATAGAACTGGAAGGACCTTGAAAGGTCATTGAGTCCAGTCCTCTGCCTTTGCTAGCAGGACCAAGTACTGTCCCCTGACAGATTTTTGCCCCAGATCCCTAAATGGCCCCCCTCAAGGATTGAACTCACAACCCTAGGTTTAGTAGGCCAATGCTCAAACCACTGAGCTATCCCTCCCCCCAAGAGCCACATGTGAACTTGTGGTACCGTTGCTAGATATATTTCAACAAATGCAAATGGACTGCTTAAAATTGCTGGCCAAGAAAGCCAACCGTGCTGATAATTTTGAGGTTCAATTGGGTAATCTCCAGTCAGAAAGTTGGAGCAGGGTATTACCAGCTTTTATCAAGATAAACATTCAGTTTTTGTTGACCAAACCAGATTGCTTTCATTCTTTAAAGCACTTTCCACGTTTAAAAAGTGAATTGTATGGGGAAAACAAAGTCAAAAATGTGTTAAAATGCTGGCCGATCTAGGACTTCTGATTTAATTGTTACACAACCAGATAATTTAATGCAGGTAGAAAGTGCTGGCATGCTTGCTATCTGGACTGCATGTATGAACAAAGCACTGGAAAAAGGTCCTACAATCACAGAGAACCTTGGTTCATCTTCTTCCTCCTGGACTAAAGTGGAGTAAAAACTGCGCCCTACCCCCACCCCCAGGATCCTCATCCTTGCAGGATGTGTCAAGGCAGGGCATGAGGATGAGGAAGTGCAGAGTGTGGCGCATGAGTGAGCAGAGGTGTCTCCTAGGCACAGTTCAGAGGTCGACTGGCTGAATGTCACTCAGCTGCCTAGAATATTCACCTCCTCTGCAACAGAATGGTACCGGCGAATGCCCCAGCGCTGCCTTGTCACGGTTACCAACATCCTTCCTCACCACACGTCTGCTTGCATGTCACTCCAATTTGTTGTGTATTGTCTTAATTTAGATGATAAATTCTCTGGGGCAGGGACTGTCTCTTACCGTGTGTTTGTACAGGACACTGGGGCCCTGAACTGTCATGGGGTCTCTAAATGCGACTGTAATTCAAGTAATAAGTAAGGGAGGTCTCTGCAGGATTGGGGGAATGGGGAATGCCACTGTGAAGGCTGCTAGCTCTGTTTGAACAGAAAGGGTGAACTGGGTGGGTGGGTGAGTGGAAGGGTCTGGGGGGATTCATGCATGAATCAAAGGGGAAAGAGAGCGTGGCCCACGCTAAGTTTTTTCATCTGTCCACCAAAAACATTGAAAACCGGCCCTTGAAAACCTGTTGGACACATGACGGGCTCTTCTTTGCTACCAAACTGGGCCGGAGTTTAAATGGGACCCAAACCACAAAAAACTCTGTATCCCTCACTAGTTCCACAAGCCAAGTGTTTCGGCTCAAAACAGTCCTTAGTGAAACACTGATGTCTGTTTCATCTCATCATCAGTCAAATGTTTTCAACGCATCATGTCTAATATAGTTCTCATTAGTGTTTCATGCACTATTACCTAACTCTTTGTTTTGTAATGAATATCTCATTAGTCTAGCATTGTGGAGTTCTACCGTGGACTCCTTTTGTTCAGGCTTTGAAGTGTGGAAACTCTGACAGATGCCGTCTCAGTTTTGCAAGTCCAATTCTATCTCTGTGTTAAGCATCATTTAACGTGGTTGCCTTTGCTGTTTGTGCATGTTGTTTCTTGAATGACAGGGGAAGCTTATGGACCGCTGGCATGTGCTTCACTTTTCCTAGCTGATCAATCATGTTGTTTTAAATGCCTTTTTCCACAAAGCTCTCTTTTCAGAAAACGAATGTGAGGGGAATATAGATGACTCAGAGGATTGGAAATGGGTTATAGATTCTGTCATCTCTAAGTCAATAGTAACCAATCAGGCCCTGGTTGGTAGCTACTCAAAGCCATTGCCATCTGGTAGCTCTTTAGTGGCCTATGTATGTTTCAATTCAGTTCTCAGTGGACAGGAGTCCACGTCACAACTGTTGCCATGGCAACTGGCATCTTTTATGGTGGTCTCAGCATAGAGACCATGGACTGAATGGTCCATTGAGACTGAATATCCTGCAGGTATAGTCAATGAACACTGAAGGAGTGGTGGTAAGAAACTTTGCCTTCTGGATTACTGTGATGAAGTTTCTCCAAAGTAAAAGTAATAAATTATGATAATGACACCTGGCTGCTGCTCCCGTGCTAACACTCTAATCTGTTGGAGGCGAAGAGGATCAGGTTTCAGGAGGCGCATATGTTGGTGTGAGACTAGAGGGGGACAATCTCCTGGGCTTGGCAGGGAGACAAATAGCAGAGCCCTTAAAAAAGAACTGCCTCTTACAACTCTGCGTGCTTATTGCAAGTTAAACCCAGAGTATGCTGCAACAGGAAAGGGAAAACCAGCTTTGCAAAATCAAAACATCCTAGCTATGGAGCACGAGTGCATAAAGGTGCTCCCTGGGCACGGTTTGTAGTGGATGGCTGAATGTCACTTAGCAGGACCATTAAGTGCTGTAGACTATATACAAGTAAAGTCAATAGAGAGAGTCATTAATAACCCAGGCTCCACAGGAGAGCCCTGACTATCATGCAATCTGTACATGCCACACTATTCCTGCTTATATTTTGTAAGTGAAAGATCTATTATCTTTCCATTCTATCCCTCCCCAAAATGTCTCTTATCCTAGTCCAATCTATTTCAATGAACTCAGAAAATGAGGCCTTATTTTTCTCTTCATTGCTCCTCTTTTTACAGCTTTCTAACATTGGTAAGTATGGAAATTTCATGTAAAAAAAATGAAGTATTTTTTTTTAAAGTCAATATTAGTTGGTTCAGAGAGAGAAGTTTCACTCATCATTGTTATCCAAATGCTTTTATATAGTCTGCGTGACTGAAATGAAGAATATTTTAAAAAGAACCAAACCCACCAACAATGATCATAAAAAAATTAAAACAAGAACTTGAGGTGCAGAAAAATGATTTTGTAGCATTTTAGAAGTGCAATACATGTTTCCTTTGTGAAAGGGCAGTGACATAACCTGAAGCAGTTATAGCCAGTTTCAGACGCTAGCAGTTACAAATTAAAACTGGATGATCTTGCAACCAAAATAGACAGAGAGGCCTTATGACCAGAATTACTGCAGTCACTCTTGTCAGATAAGGGATTAAGAGCCAGCAATGAATAAGCATAAACAGCAATATAGTCCTCTGAAAGAAGAAGTGGAGGGGAGACCATGTACGTAGTGTATGAATTGAACTCCAGATCTTCCTCATTATGTTAATTGCAGTACAGTTGCTTTTGGAGAAACAGTCACTGAAGATAGCTGGCACTATTTGCATTTTCTGCATTAATTAACAGTTTAGCATGATGTTTAGAAATGTAACAAAAGGGGGGTGCGGGTGGGAATTGATAAACTTAATAATAGATAACTAACTCTAAGTCTCCGCTTTAAAATGTTTTTAGAGCTTGTTGATTTGCGCCATACCAGCTACTGCTAAGCAAAATGGAGAAAGGAATGCTTTTCCATTGAGCAAGTTTTTTTTTTTCCAGCCTGAAAGATGAAGACTCATGTTAGGAATGACTGAAACTGAGAGAGAGGTGATATGTTGTAGGTGGAGACACTTAAACGATTTATAAATAATTCTTTGCAAAATGTAACTAATCAGCCGGCACAACGGCTCTGTGAAATAGGTAATTTTAGGTAGTGGTATTATTGTTTCCCTATCTGTAAAATGGGGATATTGAGACAAAGTGATTATTACCCAGGGAAAAGTGACAGAGAGGGTTGAGGCCAGATTTAGTTATTTAGATGCTTAGTAGGATTTTCAAAATTACTTCCCATTGAAATCAATGGGAATTAGGCCCAATTCATGTCCTGTACCATGACTGATTCCTAAACCCAGCTATGCTCCCAAGGGCCAGATTTCCAAGGCCAGGTCTACACTATAAATTTACATCTAGGACAGTGGTTAATATCAACGCATTCATTCTGTGGGAGCATCTACTTTAGCTGCCAGTAGAGGGGTCAAAAGTCTGTTTGGCTAGGGCCCAGTGATGGGCTAATCTGGTCCTGTCATTGACATCTTCATTATACATATAACTAATTGACTATATTAGTTGTGTTTGCTCAATATTAAAATTCATTTACATTTGGTTTTAAAAAAGGGCTGTGTGTATGAGGCGACAGATAAGCGTAACAGTTCTCCCACCTCTGAGCATTCAAAAATCGTAACTCAGGTCCCAAAATTGAGATTTTAAAATAAAACTTTCTTTTTGGCCTTCTGCTTGTTTCATGTCTTCAAGCTTTTCTCTGCAAGCCCAAGGGCTGGAAACTAACTTGTTGTTTTAAATGAAAGCTGAGGTTCTCTTGTAATCACCTGACTCCAAGAGCTGGGGCTTTAAGAAAACCCACAAATATCATGAGACTCGCGAGAGTTGGCAACACTGCTTGCAGATCCTGATTCCTACATGTGATAACGATATTTGTGAATGTGAGCCAAGTCAGGACTGGGATTAGGAAACAAACTTCAGTCTTCCCAGCGCTCTTATGTGTCACATTGGTTACACACTCCTCTTGAACAAGCAGCAGTGAACTCTTCTACTAGGGCTTTCACTTTGACCTGCAACCGGGAATTAGGTAGGACAAACTGAAGTGTGTGTCTCTCCCACCTCTCTCAGTTCTGCCTCCTATTGACAAAGTTGCCTGCGTTTTGAAGAAGGAAGACTGAGAGAGGAGATTAACCAGCTTCCAGAGGCTTCACTCTCCAGCACAGCTGCTAAGCAGGTCTTCTGCACAGCTGTCCAGAATTAATTACACAGGTGCAAGGTGTCTAGTCTATGCCTGGTCATTTCTAGCTAGTAAGAACATAGCAGCAGGCATCTGGTGCTCTAATTAGCACATGCGCAATGGACTCAGGTGATTAAGGTTTTAAACACTGTGTTAAACAGCAAAGCTCATATCCAGCCCAAGTTTCTACCTTGGGAAATGCACACTTCCCACTGAAGTCACAGGAGTTGCCTGGCTATATACGGGGACACATTTTTGTTCTTAATAAAGCAGTTAACTCAACTTACCAGCTCACCTGCTGAAGTGATCTCACACACAGCCAGGGGGTTCCTGAGGGAAGGGCATCTGAGGTATGCACTAGCAGAGAGAATAACCCTGAAGCGTTCTCAGGCCTGATCTGACCAGACTGTCTGGCAGTCTAGTTCATACAAGGTACAAAACCTGCAAGGGGGAAGGAGCTGGACCCTCTGAAATGGTTGGTGTGTGTAACATGATGACATCAGAGTTGCCAACTCTGATATGTGGTGTTCTGCTGGTGTTTTGGGAGTAAGAGTTTCCTGAAGCCAAGACCTAAAATCTAGACTCCTTTCTTGATTCTGATTGAAGAGACCAATGAGAGTCTTAAAGCTTTCCCCTTACCTAGGTTTCTTTGGTTATTTTTCCCTAATCCAGGCTCAAGCTGCTCACTGTAGTGAAATATGAGTTTAGGAGAGAGAACATAGCTCATCCTTTGAGACCCTTGGAAAACTGGGATGTCTCCTCTTTTTTGGGGCTATCTTTTATGCCCTCAGAAATGCAGCTGCTGATTTCCCTCTTTCCCAGAAAGACAAAGTATCCCTGAGCCCTTTCTCTGGAGAGGAGGCCTGTTGGAGGCTTGTTTCAAAACTTAGTGCTGGACTTTGTAGCTCCTGGCTGTTGTCTTACTCCTTCGCTGCTCAGAAGTAGTGTCAGAATGAAGGGGTGGAAGAGCGTGAACCTTGACTGGGAGCAGGAAAGACAAGACGGGACTAACTGATGAGGAGGACTCTGCATCTCTCACAGAGACAGAGGAGGCAAGGACAGGCACAAAAAAAACTAATGCAGATTGAGCCAGTTGTGCTGCAGTCTGTATATTGAACTGGTTCAACAGTAGTAGCAGCCGTGACTTTACTATTTGGTCCAGCACAGCCTACAGTACCTATTAGTTGCTGGAGCCAAAAGTTGCAGATATAGTGACTGGAGCAAAGCAAATTATTTCAACCAGAAAATGTTGTCATTGGCACACAGGTGGGAATGCTGATTCACGAAGACTTGCTGCATTCTGGAAAGTTGCATGCACTTTACGTATCGGAACAAACCATTGTAATTTTCTTCCTCCCTTTTTACCATGTGGTGTTGGGGCAATTTCAATGAAAATATTGATATCTTGACCTCTTTTGAGCTGCTACTAACCTTATTGATCATGCTTTGCTGTTGAGTGACAATTGTCATAATGCTACAGAGTATATGACAGTAGATGAGCATCTAATTTCTTTGCTTTATTGGTGTAAGGAGAGGACTTAGGAGACTGTTCTGCATAATAGGCTGCTGAATTAAATCTGACCATAATAGAGTTAACATTAAATATGCAACAAGTAAATCATATTAAGATTATAGGTGATAAGATACATTTCTATCCCCAATCCTGGGTGGGATTTCATTTGTCATCCTGGATTAGCTGTCATCAAAGACAACAAAAATACTTTCCTGGTATTTTTTCCTCTCTAAATCTTCCTTTTCTTTCTACGTAGATAGGAGGGAGAGTAAATACACTGATGGGGCCCCATTATCACAATTACACACTGGAATCTCTATTCGCTAATCAGGTATCTCTTTCCAGACATGCTAGTCTAGTAGGATATATTCTATGGGGCACATCCTGCCACAGATTTCTTATATGGTCAGGGTGCCTTGAATGCCGTCAAAAACTGTATATTGTCCCTAATGTCTGTTCTTTGCTTGTGTCAAGTTTCCCTCACCTCAGTCTTAAATATTCTAGATCTAGTGTGGATATCTGGCAGCATAATACTTGGGATTGCAATAAAGTCAAAGGAATATCAGAACATGTTTTTAACAGAGGTAGTGCTAGATCCAGCTCTGGAGTTACTAGGTGACAGAATTGTCTGGGGAAAAATTAGGCAAAAAGTCCCCTGAAATAGATGACTATGATTACCAGTTTTCCATGATTCTATAGTACCTTCTGTGTGCTAGGAGCTTAACCAACACACACAAAGATAAGGTCTTTGCCCCAAAGACACTTCAAACTAAGTAGACATGATATGAGCGTAGGGTGGGAGGTGGGATACATAGAAAAGCAAGGAGCCCGAGCGTGGAGATGACTGAGCATGTGGTCAGGTCTATAACTCTTGTATAATTTTTTTTTAGTCTTGTGGTAAGTGTCACGCTGTCTGGGGTGGCTCCCGACTGAGTGCCTACCTAAGGGCAGACTGTCAGAAAACAGGGCAGACACCCCAAACTGGTGGTGTGTTCTAGAATTAGATTTCACCAAGCCAGTAACAAATGTGAACTCCGGGATTACTATACCAGTCTTACCATAGAGTCACAGACAGTCTCCCTAGACTCCCCAGTCTATCTTGCCCCCCAGAAAAACTGGACTTTGTGATTAAGAGTCACTTACAGCAAATATCACACCACATTCAGGTTTCTCCCAGTCCTAAGAGACCAGTCACTTATCCCAGATCAATTGGTACCCTAGGTCTTACACCATGGCACTGAAAAGATCTGGGTTTCATTTCCAGCTCTGTCACTGAGTTGATCTGTGATCTCAGGCAAGTCACATGATTTCATTCAGGCCCATCGACAGAAATTCCGGGGGCCAGGGCCATCCCTGGGGGGAGGAGGGGCGGGGCCTGGGGTGGAAGTGATGAATCCATCACTTCTAGGACCGCCTGCTCTGGCCAATCATGGCAGCCCCCAGGGGCCAGGAGTGGTCTCATGCGCGTAAGTCCAGGAGCCCTGCAGCCTGCCTGGGTGGTGGCGGCCGGGGACCCCGAATCCTTTTAAATCTCCTGGGCCCCTGGGCAATTGCCCCCTTTGGCCCTCCTTCGGCAGGCCTGATTTCATCTTTCTGTACTTCACTTTCCCTATCTATAAAATGGGGACAACAGCACTCTTGTAAAGCACTAAAAGGTTTATGGGTTGTCACGGAGTGTGGGGGAGTCCGGCCCTGCACCCCTCTTCCCCGGATTCACTGGGAGTCTCAGCCAGCCAGTAGAACAGAAGGTTTATTAGAGATGCCAGGAACACAGTCCAAACAGAGCTTGTCAGTACATCCAGGACCCCTCAGTCGGGTCCTTCCGGGGGGCAGGGAGCTTAGACCCCAGCCCGGGGGCTCCCTGCATTTCACCCCACAGCTCCAAACGGGGGCAGGGAGGCCAGACCCTGTCTGCCTCTCTCCCCTCTTCTCTGGCCAGCTCCAAACTGAAAACCAAAAAGCCAAACCTCCAGCAGGCTCTTCCCTTCCCCCGGGGCCCCTCCTCTAGCCTGTCCATTCTCCCAGCCAAAGGTGTCACCTCCCAACCCCCGTCCTGGCTCATGTTACAGCCTCAGGTAAAGTCTCGCATTCCCGATGCAGCCTTTCCCAATGCAGCCAGCCTCTCAGGTCAGATCCATCTCGCTCTCTACTCCGTCACATCGCTCCCCCCTTTGAGACTGAACTGAGCGGGGTCACTCTGACCAGTGGCCTAGGGAAGTTCAGGGCCCCCTCTCCGGGACAACTCATCCGCTATCAGGTTGGCACTTCCCTTCACATGGACCACGTCCATGTCGTAATCCTGCAGGAGCAGGCTCCACCTCAGGAGCTTGGCGTTGGCCCCTTTCATCTGGTGTAGCCAGGTCAGGGGAGAGTGGTCGGTGTACACGGTGAAGTGTCGCCCGAATAGATACGGCTCTAGTTTCTTGAGGGCCCACACCATGGCCAGGCATTCCTTCTCGATGGCCGCATAATTCTGCTCCCGGGGTAGCAGCTTCTTACTTAAATACACGATGGGGTGTCTCTGCCCCGTTTCATCCTCCTGCATTAACACCGCCCCCAGTCCCATGTCTGAGGCGTCGGTGAACACCAGAAAGGGCTTGTCAAAGTCTGGGTTTGCCAGAACCGGGCCCCTGATCAAAGCCTCCTCCAGTGCACAGAGAGCCCTCTGGCACTCCTCGGTCCAGACCACCTTGTCTGGCTTCCCCTTCTTGCATAGCTCAGTGATGGGGGCGGCTATGGCGCTAAAGTGGGGCACAAATCTTCGATAGTACCCCGCCATCCCAATAAAGGCCTGGACCTGCCTTTTAGTTTGTGGAGCGGGCCAGTCCCGGATCACCTCCACCTTGGCTGGTTCTGGCTTTAGGTGGCCACTCCCCACCCGGTGTCCCAGGTAGGACACTTCAGCCATCCCCACCTTGCACTTCTCCGCTTTTACGGTCAGCCCAGCCTCCCGGAGTCGGTCCAGCACTTGTTTAACCTGGGACACATGGTCCTCCCAGGTCTGGCTAAAGACACAGATGTCATCGATATACGCCACAGCGAAGCTCTCCATCCCCTTCAGTAGCCGATCCACCAGGCGCTGGAAGGTGGCTGGCGCTCCCTTGAGACCGAAAGGCAGGGTCAGGAACTCGTAGAGCCCCAGAGGAGTAATGAAGGCAGATTTCAGCCGGGCATCTGCATCCAGTGGCACTTGCCAGTAGCCCTTTGTAAGATCCATGGTGGTAAGGTACCGAGCCCCTCCCAGCTTGTCTAGGAGCTCGTCCGGCCGGGGCATGGGGTAGGCATCAGATACAGTGATGGCGTTGAGCTCCCGATAGTCCACACAGAACCAGATCGACCCATCCTTTTTGGGGACCAGCACCACCGGCGAGGCCCAAGGGCTGGACGACGGCTGGATCACCCCCAAAGCCAGCATGTCCTTGACCTCTCTTTCCAGGTCCCGAGCTGTCTTCCCTGTGACTCGGAAGGGGGAGCATCTTATAGGTTGGTGCGATCCTGTCTGCACCCGGTGGACAGTCAGATTAGTGCGACCAGGCTGGTTGGAAAACAGCTGTCGGTACAGATGCAGCACCCCTCTGATCTCAGCTTGCTGGGCAGGGGTTAGCTGATCAGAGAGGGGGACCGTTTCTTGGGAGGAGCCAGCTCCTGTCTCAGGGAATAGATCTACTAGAGGGTCACTTCCCTGCTCCTCCCAATGTCCACACACGGCCAGCACCACATTCCCCCTGTCATAATATGGCTTCATCATATTGATATGGTACACCCGGCAGTGGTGTGCCCGGTTAGACAGCTCCACCACATAATTTACCTCATTTAGCTGCTTGACAACCTTGAAAGGGCCTTCCCAAGCGGCCTGCAGCTTGTTTTTCCTCACGGGAATGAGAACCATCACCTGATCCCCGGTGGCGTAGGCGCGGGCCCGCGCCGTGCGGTCATACCAGACCTTTTGCTTCCTCTGGGCTCTGGCCAGATTTCCCTTGGCCAGGCCCATGAGCTCAGTGAGTCTCTCTCGGAAGGTCAGGACATACTCCACCACTGACTCTCCCTTGGGGGCCGCCTCCCCCTCCCATTCGTCTCTCATCAGGTCCAGGGGCCCCCGTACCCTCCTGCCGTATAACAGTTCGAAGGGCGAGAATCCGGTAGACTCCTCCTGGGGCACTTCCCTGTGCCATCGGTGGGGCAGGTACTTGTCCCAGTCCTGCGGATGCTGATTTATGCAAGTCCTCAGCATCAGCCTCACGGTCCCCTGAACTCTCTCCACCAGCCCGTTGGACTGAGGGTGATATGCAGAGGCCCAGGTGGGCCAGACCCCACCTTTCTCCCACACGCCCCGGAGCCGGGCTGAGATGACCTCGGATCCCTGATCTGTAAAGACCTCGCTGGGGACCCCCATCCTGTTGAGGATGGTCAGCAGCGCGTCTGCCCCGGTGGAGGACAGAGCCACCACCTCTGGGTAGCGGGTGGCGAAATCCATCACCACCAGGATGCATTTCTTCCCTGACCAGGTTGCCCTGCTGAGGGGGCCCACCCTATTCATAGCCACCTTCTGGAAAGGTTCCTCTCTGATGGGCAGGGACATCCAGGGATCTTCTCCCTTACCCCGGGCCAGGTACAATAGCCGGTGATGATACTTCTGGGGCCCCACCAGCTGCCTCATGATTCCCCACAGTTCGATTTCCCCTTGGGAAGCCCATTCCCGGCACAGGGATTCCTTCTCCCACAGGGGTCTGTCTCTGCAGTCTTCCCCAAGGGGGTTTGCAGCGCTGTGGCCAGCAAGTTCCCTTAGCTTCTCCAAGGCGGGATCCCTCTGCAGCTCACTGGCCAGGCCTGGGGTCACCGCCCCACTGAGCCCTGTCCCTGGTGGCTCCCTCCCTGCCGTGGAATCACTTCCCGGCCGCACCTCTGGACCAGGCAAGCCTGGTTGGCAGCCGTCCTGCCCTGCCTGTGTGTCCCCCGACTCAACTGGGGTCTCCGCTCCCCCCGTGCTCAGCGCTGCCCTGGCTGTCCCTGTGGGGCCAGGCAGCGAGCTCGCTGCTTTGCTCTCTGCATCACAGATTGCCTGAGCCACCTCTCCATTGTGCAGGGGGGTGGGGAGCATCTCTCTGTCCCACCCTGCCCTAGGGGTCTGGTTACAGGCAGGCAGGTAACCGGGACCTGGCAGCTCCTCCCCCCTGCCAGCCAGGTCATTTGCATTTTCACTGACCATTTCCCTCTTAGCCAATTGGTTCCCTGAGTTCAAATTCAAATCCTCGGCCGTTACAGGGCCTGGGCCTGGATCCTGTCCCAAAGATACACAGTCACCCCCCAACAGCACCTCACCGCTGATATCCTGGAGAACCCCAACAACCAGCCAGCCCGACCCCTCCTGAGTCTGCACAGGGATCTGGGCCATAGGCAGGGCGAATGGGTCCGTCCCTGGGACCCTCACCCAGGTCACACAGCCCCTCAGCATCTGGTGGGGGTGCACCACCCGGGGCCTGACCACAGTTCTCTCTGTCCCGGGATCTCGCCACCCCAAGAATGTCTCTCCATTGACCATCACCTTCCGCTCCCACTGGGGGTCCAGAGGGCTTGAGTCCAGGGCCAGGAGTGGAAATCCGTCCACCATCCCACCCATCTGGCTGACGGAGTTTATGGCCTTGGGACCCAGCAAGGGGGTTAGATCCCGGGGCTTTTCCGCAGGGTCTCCCTGGTTCCAATCACCAGCCTGCTCAAAGGCAGTGAGGTGGGCCTCCACATCCCCACCCTCCTTAACCAGGGGCAGCAATTTAGGATCGAGGTTCCCTGCGGAGCTGGCACCCCGGGATCTATCCCCACTTACCCCTGGCCAGTCCCCTATGCCTCTCCGTTCCACCACCGCCAGTTTATGCTGCTGCTTCTCCTGTAGCCGTTTCTCGGGCTCTCGCTGTCTCTCACAGTCCTCTTGCTCTCTCAGACTCAGCTCCAGTTCCATCCATCTCCGATCCCCTGCTGGGGAACCCGATCGTGAAGACCCCCGTCTGGTTGGGGACCAGACTCTTGGGGATGCCAGGCTACCGCTCCAGCTGCTCCCAGATCCTGCTGTAGCCCCATCGGGGTCAGGAATCTGCTCCTTAGAGTGGTCATCCTCCTCCAGCTGCACAATTAGCTGGGCTTTAGTGAACTTCCCAATGCGTATCCCTCTCTTTTTGCACAGGGTTACAATGCTTCTTTTAAGGAGAAAGCGATATGCCATCACTTCACTGCTGCCAAGTTGCTGTGGATTCGCAGGCCTGTGTGCTCTTAGCTCCCCACGGTTTCCAGGAAGAACCCCAAGTGTGCCAGCCCTTCTCCAGGTCACCGCCTCTTTGCCAGGGTCGAGCCGCAGCTCCTCCGCCCCTGGGTCCACTCACGGCACCCCCAGGGGAACCCTGTCACTGCAAAAATCCTTCTCTCTCCCAGGGCCAAGCCACAGGCTCCTCCGCCCCTGGGACTGCTCACTGCAGCCCCCAGGGGGACCCCATCATTGCACAGTCCTTCTCGCTGGTCACACACTCCCAGGGGTTAAGCGTAGCTCCTCCGCTCCCCGAAACCGCTCCTCTGTGAGCCTTCAGCACGCCTGGACCTCGTTAGCCCCCCTTCGTTCTACTGCTCCCCAGTTACTTACTGCAGGAAGCGTCTTCCACGGGGTGCAGTACATCCCACCGCTGCCACCAGTTGTCACGGAGTGTGGGGGAGTCCGGCCCTGCACCCCTCTTCCCCGGATTCACTGGGAGTCTCAGCCAGCCAGTAGAACAGAAGGTTTATTAGAGATGCCAGGAACACAGTCCAAACAGAGCTTGTCAGTACATCCAGGACCCCTCAGTCGGGTCCTTCCGGGGGGCAGGGAGCTTAGACCCCAGCCCGGGGGCTCCCTGCATTTCACCCAACAGCTCCAAACGGGGGCAGGGAGGCCAGACCCTGTCTGCCTCTCTCCCCTCTTCTCTGGCCAGCTCCAAACTGAAAACCAAAAAGCCAAACCTCCAGCAGGCTCTTCCCTTCCCCCGGGGCCCCTCCTCTAGCCTGTCCATTCTCCCAGCCAAAGGTGTCACCTCCCAACCCCCGTCCTGGCTCATGTTACAGCCTCAGGTAAAGTCTCGCATTCCCGATGCAGCCTTTCCCAATGCAGCCAGCCTCTCAGGTCAGATCCATCTCGCTCTCTACTCCGTCACATGGGTGAAAAGCATTGTGTAACTGCGAACTATTTTATTATGGGCCTTTTGTAAGAGGTACCTTTTTAGGTGGCAGAAGATGACAGAAGCAGGATGGCACAGCTCAGGGGAGGTATAAGGCATATGGGGCTGTGGGGGATGGGCTGGGGAGAGAGGGAACCTAGAGACTAGAATGGGAGAAGGACATGGGGTTGGGGGTAATAAGTTCATCTTCCTTTAGTTAGCTGTCATCAGGAGTAGATGTCTTTGAATTAGACACTGGAAATCCTCAGAACTGCTATCAAAGATGGCGCGATTATCAATAAGGAGAAACGATTTCATTGGATGGCTTGTGCTGAGAGGCGGCACAAAGAAGTTGGCGATACATGATGGAAAAAGATGTATTTTTCTATTCTGTTCTGTGAAGGGTCTTATGCTTCACCTATTGCTCTGGGATCTGACTGCTTTCTGGAATTAAAAACTAATACAAGGTGACTTTATAGCACTAGAGTATCTTCTCCACTGCACCTTCCTGGGGGAATCAGCTAAGTGAGACTTGTGTGTGTGCTTTCAGAGATGCCACTAGATTGTGAGTTGCTGTATGAGAAGGAAAGGTCCAAGAAGGATTTGCATTAGGCCCTTGAAGTTCATAGTCACCCTTTAGATCTTTCGGAAGTGATTTCCAAAGTCTTGGGCCTCTTGCTGTAAACATTCTGCCTCCGGTACAGATGCTCTCCATCCTAGTAGGAGTAGCTCAGCTCTTCAGGGACAGTGCAGCTATCAAAGGCGGTCAAGTACCTGGGAAGGTGAGATGGACCTTCAAGTGTCCTGATCATTAAAACAGGCACCTTGAAATTGACTTGGGACCAGATTTTCAAAGGTATTTAGATGCCTACTGGGATTTTTCAGAAGCTCCAATGACCTAACTTCCATTGAAACCAATGTGAGTTTGAGGCCTAGGTGCCTATCTGTGTCTTTAGGCACCTAAGTGCCTTTAAAAATCTGGCACTTGATGTTCAAATGGGAGCCAGTGGAGTGAGCTGTGGTGCTCTGAATAACCCATGTTGATGAGGAGGCACCTGGCAGCATTCTGCAAATGCCAACGTTCCACGTCTATGAAGCGTACGTAGAATCTTGGACTTTGAGTTAATATCTGCTTCCTGGCATTCAGAGTATTTGGCCTTTTGTGGCTTTCTCATATCCTGATGTTCTTCTTTCAATAACCGTATTCAGTATGCACTATCAGTTGGCATATTCTGGTTTGGTGCAGATGTCCCAGCTAGAGTAGCCAAGAAATGAGGCCCCAGCAATGTCTTCCCCCTGCCCACCCATAGGATGTTATCCATGAATTTGTCTAACTTTGAAGACCTGTGATTTTAAAGCAGTTCACTAATCTCTGTGGACTTTGCTTCTTTCGAGCACCCCTCTCCTCCTGCTCACCCCACTTCCTTGTGTGTGTTTGGTGACAATTAAACCTGTTGAAATAAGTGTTGCTCCCCACAGCTATCTGCTGTAGTGCAGACAGTATAGAGGAATGGTGACAGATTAGAAGGGAAAATCCTCTCCAAGGCACATTAATATAAATTTGGCCTGATTAATTGCCAAGAACTAGATCCCTCCTGACCTTTTTGTGTCCCTAATGAGAGAGTCTCATCTTTAAAAGACAGCAAAGTCTGCATGTCTGCGGTGTAGTTCCCATGACATGCCAGTAATAACTGATGCTATGTTACTGACACGACATGAGTTTCTAGTCCAAAGAATATGATCTCCCACCAGGTGCAGTTGCAATAATGAGCAACTAAGTCATCTATAATAGATCACACTTTGAGGCCCTGAACTAATCAGTACCACAACACAAAACTATTAAAAAAAAAATTCCTACAGCTGCCTGACATTCATAGACACTGCTATGTTGACTGGAGGATATTTTCTTCCTTTCTCTGTGGAACACTGTGCCACTTTGAGGATTCAACCCAGAGCAGTATTAGCCAGTTTCTTTCTGCAGCAAGTACTTGGGGAAGATGGCAGGATGCTGTTTTTTCCCTTTACAACATCCAGGGCTCAGTGCGGAAGAAAATGGATCAATCCCCATCAGCTTCCAGAAACACTAAATACCTGGAGGAATTAGATAAGGATGTAACTATTCTACTGCCCTCATGCACATTTTAAATGCCGAGCACATACATGGGACCCAAAGGGTTCAGAAATGGTATGTCAAACAAGTACAAACAGGCAGAAAGATCTGCTTTCTAGCCCTTCAGCCTTGGAATGGACGGTGGGTTTCTGGAGATGGGGACATTATAGCAAAATCCAGGCAAGCTGGCTGGAAAGGGAACAACTGTCTGGACCCCCTAATACACTGTAGGAATCTTACTGTTAGACCCTCATGTAAATGTGCCCCACTGGCCTAGACAGAGCCCAGTTTGGGGATGGAGAGTGAAGTTCCCTCATTCTTGGAGGTAATTCATTCAATTATGGGTTGAAGCAATGTGGCCTAGTGAACAAAGCACTAGACAGGGACTCAGAAGGGTCTAGTGCTGGCCTGCTGCATGACTTTGCTCAAGTCACTTCCCCTCCAGGTGTCTGTTTTGCCATCTGTAAAATGGGGATAATAATACTGACCTCCTTTATAAAACACTCGGAGAACTACTGATGAAAAGTGCTATGTCAGAGCTGGCTATTTATCATTAGCAGGGTATTATGGGAATCCTTGGACTGTTTAGAGAGACTGTTTCATTTTCAGCAGCTGATGATCCAACCCTTCTCCAGCATTAAACTGTTTTTGGGGGGGAAACCAGAGGCAATGTAGTGGCTTAATTTCTAAAACTGCAATCAAATTATTATGGTTGTATTAGTAAGAAAAGTATTTACTTCCTAATCAGCCTGGAACAAGGTAATGAACCAAGAGAATTATGAAACTGGCACTCAATTAAGTGCTTATTAATATGATCCTGCTCTCTTATTTCCAAAGCTGCAGACTGCCAGAATATAAACCTACATCCTGGCAATCTTGGCTTGACTTTGCTTTGTTCCTTCATTTTTATCCATGGGGACTTTTTAGCCCTGTCTCTGTTGACTTGGTTTTTTTTAGTGGCTATGTAGATAATCGGTTCTTCCCTCTAAAACTGGCTCTAAACTTGTGCTGTGTCAGCAAAATAGTTTGAGATCGTAATTCTTATTTATTACTTGGGGGTATTTGACACTGCCTTCATTATGAAAGCTGCTCTTCCTTTATCTCAGCCTAGCAGCTGTTTTTATGTTGTATCTAATCTATCTTTTCCATGCCCTCATCCTCATAGGTCTTGTATTGTGTCATGTCCCAGTCATAAGATGTTGAAAAGGCATTGCCATCTGCCACTCAAGAGTCATTATAGTGCCATGTGAGACCCCAGCCTATGACGAGCAGTGCTGAAAGGTGCCTTGCCAGCAAAACCAAGACCTATGACATTGCTTCATGAACCTTCATGTATGAGAGTATGGGCAATGCAGGACCTGTGGGAGAGGGGCACATCCCTTGCTGCTTTCAAGCCTCATGCTTATATGTACCATCGCTTGGACTTCACCATCACTTTCAGCCCCCACCCCCAGTCTTTCTCTTGCATGGTGAGTGTCTTCCCTTCCCACCCACAACATAGTATCCTGCTATGTCTTGTGGTGGGGGAGATAGTGCTTCCCCTTCCACTTTCCCCTCTGCAGCAAAATGGTGAGGAGGAGGAGGCCGCTACATGGAGGGGCAGAGAGACAGTGGAAGTTGTTATTGGCTGCACCCCAGGGAGAGGTCAGTACCTGGGTCCCCCTTCCAGAAGGAGGTAAAAATATATTGTTTCCTAGATGTCCTGGTGGGGGAAGTGGTGTCTTTTACTGGCTCCCCATAATGAGGGGCCTGCACTGCTTATTCTCCCCCCTGGCTGGAGTCACAGAAGTCTCTCCAGGCACAGTGGGTGTCACGTCAAAATGTGTCCTCTTGGCTGGTGAGTGTGTGCAAAGGGCTCAGAACTATGAAATGGCTGCTTCTAGGCACAGTTGCTTGTAGGGGTTGGTCCTTTTACTGCATGTTTAACAGAACTGTGCTCACCTACAGGGGCACTGTGATTGATTCCGAAGGGGATTGAATCTGGGACCCCCAGCACCAAAAGCCCAGACATCTAACACTTGAGCCCAAGTAGTACACTGGCAGTCTGCTGCTGTTGGGGGCCAGTCTCTAGAAATCAATGGGATCACGTGCGCTTCGCCAGTTCAGTTGGTAAACATGAATTGTCAGGAAAGAAAAGCTCCAAAGCGTGATGACTGAGTAACTCTTGTCAAATTTAGTTGATGAAGACAATCAATGATAAGCAAATCTGGTGTGGCTAACACATTCCTAATATGGGATTTCAGTTTAATTTAATGAATTTAAAATGTAGTACAGATTTTCTAGAATATTAGAAGTCCAGTAGGAGGTTTTGCAATCCAAAGTGCAAATGCAGCACTTATAAACATTCTCTGTAGGAGCCCAAATGACTCTCTGCATTTTTATTTTGACCCAATGGGATACAGTATAATTTAGCAATTAATCGCATGGCAGAAATATATTGAGACACTGTGTAGTCCACAACGGGTGTTTTTAACCCCCAAAGCACAAGTCTGATCCATTCTGGCCAGCAAGGCCAGAATTTCATCGCTATCCTATTAACTGGAGGCTAGAGTATATTGTTCCATTTCCTTCCTGGAGATGCTTCTAAGGAAAAGCCTCTAGTGAATAGTGAATTCAATTTTATAAGGCTGTTGTCTGCCGCCGTATGTTTTATGGAAGGTGTTGGTTTGCATTAGTGTTGGTGAACATGGGAAAGTTTTTTACAAATGGACCCCAGCTATTTTAGTTTTCAAGGGCTGGGACAAAAATGGGATCTACAGTCTAAATACTGTGGCTGTATTCTGCAACTGGAAGTCAGGATAGTTATTTAACAGAAAAGTAGCTACACACTACAGAAATACATAAGGTTTTTATTTGCTTGAGAGAGACACACAAATACTTTGAAACTGGCCATCTCTTGGATCTCCTTTCACAAAGCCGTATCTGTGCTGATTTTGATCTTGATCTAGATGTCAGCCTGGCCACAGCACAGAGTGCTCTCCTCCACGTTTATTTTTATAGGTATTTCTCTGGTGTTCATTGTAGTATCCTGCCACATTGTCATTAACAACCTTCTTTCTGCTTCTGCTGACACGGCTACAACAACACAGCAAACAATCTTTCTCTCTCGCCATTATTTTTCCTGACACTAGTGCAGCTTTATCACACTTGACTATTCCATCTTCCTGAATCAGCAAAATAGCAACACATGGGTCTGTGTTTCTCATTACTACCTATTGAACTGATCTTTCTCTGTTGCTGGTGCCTCTAACTTTGTGCCAAGATCCCCATTCTAAGACATTAAATAGATTAGTTCTTTGATGCTCTGCTTTTTTCTACCTACCTTCTCCATCTTAGTCCTCTTATTTCTGCTCTTATTCTGCCTCTCCGATGCAACTGAACGTATCTTTTTGACCACTCTAGTACTCCTGTCACACCTTCTGTCCGATGATCTCAAAGTACCTTACAAGCAATAACGAATCTAGCCCACAGAATCTCATGGACTTTTTCTTTCTACTGTCTACCCTGCATCTGCTATTTGTCTAGTACTGGCCGCCTCTCTGTCCCTTCACGCAATCTTGCCATTGTTGGTACAAGAACGGTTATGGTTGCAGTTCCTGCCACTTGGTACAGTCTTTGTTATGCTGAGTCTGCAAGGCAAAAGCAAGAAGGAATAGTCATGGACTCTTTTTTTTAAAAAAAGGGTAATTGAAAAGCCTTGGGCTCCATGGCTCTTCGATGATGGCAACGTCAAAAGTACAGCCTGACCAATCGCGTTGTGTTTGTGAATAGGCTAAATGCCCTCTTCTGTAGGATTACACCGAAACCAACCAATTTATTTTACACTTCTTCGATAGGAAGCTTGGTTACCCAGGGTGAAAGGCATTGACTCCGGCTGCTAGCCAAAAGCCTGTGCTTAAAATGTTTTAAAAGCTTTTCATTTCCTCTCCAAATGTTTTCAACAAAATTGATTACTCACTGGCCTCACAGCAAGATATAGATGTTTGAAACCAAATTCTGCTGGGCAGACACAGGGCAGATGTTAGCGTGTCCTAATGCCTAAGATAAAGTGCAAATCACAGACGTGAAATAAAAGGCTTGAAAATGCACACACCGGGTTTCAGGAACACACAGACAAATTACAAAGGCGCCATACATTTAAACAGGATTTTAATACTGGATGCCAACATTTCTAGCTGCTTCAGGTGTTCTTGCTTCAGATGAGCAGCTGCTGCTGCTGCTGCTGACTTGGATGGTGAAGATGCATGGGAGGGAGAGACGGGGGAGGTGCTCACTGTATCTCTGCTTCTTGCTCGGACTGGATTTATGTGGCATAGTTTTGCAGTGTGATTATTAAGGGACACAGATGCACAGCTTATGCCTATAACCATTCCTTGCCCTTGAATATGCCCAGATAAATTTTTTAGTCTCTAAGGTGCCACAAGGACTCCTCATTGTTTTTACTGATACAGATTAACATGGCTACCCCTCTGAAACCTGTATATTTTCAGTATGGGATTAAGAACATGAATCTACCAACTTCGAAATACCTGCTTAGTTGCTTTTACTTTTGTATCCTCATGTGTGGGAAGGAGATTCACAAAGTCATTTATGGATCTTTTGACTAGGGCATCTATTGAGGAGCCAGTTAGCTAATGCATATGCGGGCTGTGGTCCATGTGGATATACATCCCTTCTCCACACTGGGAAATGTAATCTGAATTCAAATAAAATATCAACACCTCCTCGCTCCTTGCCCACCATGTTTGACACATTCTAACACACTGGAGTTGGAGAAGGCGGTTGTGAGAGATGTAAGAGATGAGACTGTTGTGTTTTTTTTTTCTCTAGGCAATATGTCATATCAAGCTTTATAATTTAGCCAACGATCCAGCAGCATTGAGTGTAATAACCACAGCAGCATGTTTAAGTATTATGAATGTGTCAGGATGATGAATTTACTGTAACAACATCACCAGTGGTACATATGAAATGAACTGTATCTCAATCAATCATTTTCAATACAATCTTGGAACCCCATGCAGCTAACTTTGGGGTTTATGGATGTGGTGGCAGTGAGGGTGAGGAAAGGAGAAGCAGATAACTGCTGTTATCATTGCAGGATGCAGTTGGGATTGTGTGAAGGCAAAGTGTCCATGTCTACCGTAACCTTTTGGTTAAGGACTTCCAGCAAGATGACATTCTTGCTAGAATCCTGTTGCTCAAGGAAGACTGAAAGGTTGTCTGGGGAAGAGTCTGACTGAATCCCACTGTGATGGCTATTAGAAAGAAGTCTTATAAACCTGTGGTAACTGTAGCTGTCTCTATCTCATACAAAAGTCCCCAGATATGGTGGGGCAGAATGAATTAGCCATGTTGGGGTGAGCAGCTGGATATTTCAGCAGGCTCAGATTTTCATCCCTACATCCATGTTTGCCAAACTGAAAACGTGCTTTGTGCTTGGCCGAACCTGAACTCTCAATCTCAGGGACCCAGCCCCTTACGTCTCCTGACCTGGGTGCTTGCCCCAAACTAGCCCCATTATTCCTCTTTCCAGATCTCGGCGCACAGGTGCAAGGTATTTATAATTCGGTGTCATGCAGGATCCTCCTGTTTAGTTATTGGAAGTAGCTGCTTTCCTGTTTCAGGGCCTGGGTTCTACTCCGTTCCCCTGTCCTCATGTGACGGCACAGCACCAGAATATTTAAGTCCTGGTGAGGTGGAACAGCACGAAGCCTTTTTCTAACTGCTATCATCACCAGCAAATTAGGTTAGGCTGTCTCCACTTATTTTCTTTGACAGCTTCATGTTTATTTCACATCACAGTAGATTTAAAGAGCTCCCTCTATGTATAGGACAGCTTGTTTCATTGTCCTCTAATTATATGAATAATCAACATGCTCATGAATAAGGTTTGGGCTTATGAGGACTGCATGCGGAGACTGAATGTGATGGGCCAGGATAATTAAAGCTTTCCATCAGGCAGGGTTTTTTGGTTTCTTTTTATCCCCTTGCTAACAGGAGAGGTTGAATTTAGAAAAACAGAAATGTTTTTGCTTCTGATAAACTCTGGAGAGTTTATGAAACATGCAGTGGAGAAGAACCAAGAGTTCCCCGATGATGAGTGACAGATCAGAGGCTCTTCTTTGAGAAGAGAAGTTGGCTCCCATAGTGGACATTAGAGCATGGAGATTACTATTGTTGCCATTTCCGAGACTTCTTTTCCTAACTTTTTTTTTTTTTTAAGGAACATTGTTAATTTTGAAATGAGGCCTCAAATTTCAGAATTAACAAACAGCCTTTAGGGTGTTTCATAACAGTCCCGATCCTGTTTTTCATTGAGTTCAATGGCAACACTTCCATTGACTTCAGTGGGAAGATGGATCTGACTCTTGCATCTGTCTCCACTGCTGTTAGAGTAAATGTGCGTTCTCTCAGGACCTGGTACTGTGAGGTGCTGAGCAACCTCGGCTCTCTTTGACCCTCTGAACCTTGTAGAACTGGGTCCTAATTTGGGGTGAGGTTGAATCTGTCATCTGAATAGCCTCACTCAAGTGTGCTCTGGGTCAGACTGTGACTGGTCTTACATGGGAACCTTGTCCTACCCTTGAGCCAATTACAACTAGGATGTGGAGGGCAGTAACTGCTCCCCATAGTGTCACCTTCCCAGACAGAGCAGAGCTGAGCTGGCACTGTAGTGTGTAAGAAATTCAGCCTGTACCCCTTCTGAAAAGATCTGGATTCTGGTCCTAGTTCTACCATTGGCTTGCTGAGTGACTTTGGGCACATCTCTTGGAGCTGTATGCAAAGCTATTTGAAGTTAATGGGACTCTTTCCACTGACTTCAGAGGGGTTGGATCAGGCCCTGGGTGTCTCAAGTTGGGGTCCCAAAATGAGTGTGCTATAGGCAGTCTCAGATCTGGTGGTAAATTTAAGCAAAACCCCAGGTCTTTTGAGAAGATGTGTACAGTGAGCTCCTCCACATGGAGTGCTAATGAGCTGAGAATGGGGATGGCAGTTCAGCTCAATACATAGGTCCTAGTTCGGAGAAAACTTAATAGGAGGAAGATGGTCATCGCTCAAGGCAGAGTACCCAATTCCAATGAACTACCTAGGCTGTGTAGGTGAACTGCTCGGTCTTCCAACATCCTAGCTTTCTGTGTATCTGTCATGCAGCACCAAGCCTCTAGTGGAATTTCCTCGATTTAGTTTGTCCCCTCGCTAATGATAAAAATGGAAGAGAGAAGCTTGTAGGAGAAAATGGAGCAGAAAATTCATGAATCACTGGCATAGATCTGTTCTGGTTTTGTGGGAGAAGACTTTTTTCCTCTGGCTCCTCTTTTAGCGCAATGTTGATTTATAATGTGCTGGCAGTCAGTGGTCCCATAAGTAGGGCAGCTAAATCACTTTTTAAGCTTTGTCACTGTTGTTAACTTGGGAGATCTTTGAGTTCTTATTGTGTGAGATCTGATTTCTAAATCCTGCAACACAGGGTGACTGATGAAAGACACTACCTCTTATGACACATTTCCACTTCTCACACGTTACTTATGTCAAAGTACAAGTGTTTGGGGGTGCCAAAAAGTGCGCTCAGGGAAGGAGGTGGAGTAGAGGTGAGCTGGGGCAGGGGGGCGCGGGGAGGGCCTCCCGCAGCAAGTAACGGGGGGAGGCATGCAGGAGAACCGCTCCCTGCCCCAGCTCACCTCTGCTCCGCCTCTTCCCCTGAGCACACCGCACCTGCTCTAATTCTCCTCCCCTCCCAGGCTTGCCGCTGCAAACAGCTGATTGGCGCCACAAGCCTGGGAGGCGGGAGAAGTTCAGCGGCGCCAGCGTGCTCACGGGAGGAGGCGGAGCGGAGGTGAGCTGGGGCAGGGAGCTGCCGCAGGGGGGGCTCCCCGGGCGGAGGGGGGGTGGGGAGCTGCCGTGGGGGGGGGGCACGCCGCAGGGCAGAGGGAGGGGCGGGGAGCTGCTGCAAGGCTCCCCAGGCTGGAGGGGGGGGCGCAAGGTGGAAGTTTCGCCTAGGGCGCGAAATATCCTTGCACCGGCCCTGGGAAAAGGGGTCAGGGCAAAAGAGCAAATTGCTTGGATCCATGCCATAGGCAATCTATTAAGCAAAGAGGACACCACTGTGAGATCTAAACTCATCCTCCTAGTTAGGAGGACATGTTTATTTCCTCCTGATTCTTGGCTATTAATAAATTTCCCATAAGATTGTGGGGAATAGCACAACAACAATGGAGAAAGATGGTGTCTTGAGTTTGATCCTTGGCTGGGATTCTATTTTAATTAAATGTATCCTAGCCACATCTGAATTTAATAGTAGGAACTGTCTTTTTAAATACCAAAGTGTTCTAAGCATGCATCCAGAGCTGTTCCTGAAACATTCTAATGTAAAGCTTTTCTGTGCCAAATTGTGATGATTTTGAAATCTCTGGGGTCACTTGCATGAGAGAGGCAAACACAAGTTGGCCTTTTATGTCTTCCCAACCCTGACTATGGTATCCAGTTTACGAAGGAGAAAAATGAACATAATTATTTACCGTGGTAATATGCATTTATTTGAGTGGATGTTCCAGGAAGGAAAGAAGGGAGAAATATAACATTATACATTATTATGGAGACACTTGAACATTATATCTCTTTAGCGCTGTCTGTGTAAACATCAACTTGTATAAAGAGCATTGGAAACCCTTTTACAGAGCACCGAAAGTCAATAACATGCTGATTGTTTCTGAAGTTATTTGCATTACTCTGCCTTATATTTTGTGTGCCTTGTGATCACCCTTCTTGCTAAGGGGATATATTCTCGCTACAGTGCCTAGAGATTTCTGTGTTCAGTGTCGTGAAGTTTACAATGAGAGCCTCCTGCAGATAAAAATAAGTAATTAAAAAACCCTCTTGTGAAAATGACACCTCTGTGTTACAGAAATATGGAGTTTGTGTTGTTTGCTTAGTTCCCTAGACAAAACAAATGTTAGTGTTCTTTCAGCTCTGCCCGGTTTATGAAAATCAGTCTGGCTAACTTCTGCTTTTATTCCTCACTATCAATAAGCTTTGATAAATTGACAAATTGCCACATTTGTTTTCTGTTATTACTATGATGACGATGCATGAAGCTAGTGATGGATGGATTGATTTGATTTCTTGAGCTGTGAAGAAGGAGCACTTAGGACTTCATTTTATTGCTATGGAAGACATGTTGAAATGTGTGTATATACAAGGCTTTGACTGAATAGAGATGGCAGGTAGGGAGGAGGCATTCTTCTTATTTTTAATTCAGAGTTTATCAATATCAGACACATTGGGCAGAAGCAGATAGCAAGCAATTAACTAAAATGTGAGGATACCTTTACTAGCCCGAAAATAAGTGAACACTGAGAAAATAACTATTTTTATTTAATGTTTGTATTGCTTTGTTTGCTCTCGGAGACCATGTACCACATCTTCCTCTATGTAAGGGAAAAACCCAGACAGAAGCAAGGAAACGGTGAATTCCGACTTGCTGAGTTCTAAGACCTCTGTGGATCATGGGATGCCTCCAGGCAGCAAGCGAATTTGCATGGGAGAAGTAATATTTACAACCTCATCCCTGGGTTCCCCCAGGACAGCATTGCTCCCATTGGAATTCTGCTGCTATGGGGTCTCTGCCAGATGCAGGGAGTGAAATTTAACTTATTAGATCCATCTTCAGTAATTCCTGAAAAGAAATCCACCTGGGTCTGAAGGAGGCATGATGGGGAAACTTGCTGGTCTCTGCCCCTACCATCCCTCCCTCCAGGCTCTTGGAGCAGCACTTGTTCATAGGATATCAGGGTTGGAAGGGACCTTAGAAGGTCATCTAGTCCAACCCCCTGCTCAAAGCAGGACCAATCTCCAATTTTTGCCCCAGATCCCTAAATGGCCCCCTCAAGGATTGAACTCACACCCCTGGGTTTAGCAGGCCAATGCTCAAACCACTGAGCTATCCCTCCCCCCTGCTGAGTCTTCTCTGGGACATTTTGTTCCTTTCTGCACTGTCTACTAGTGGAAATGTATGGCCTAGAGCTGGTTGAAAAAGTTTCAATAAATTCCCATTGGGAAGGTTTCTCAGGTCCTGGATGACTCGAGAGAGGAGGGGGGGGGAGAGAGAGAGAGAGAGAGAGAGAGACCTCCCCCCCTCCAAAATAGCCAATAGCTGTTTCTTTCTTCCCTCCCACTCCGTCCCAAAATTCTGTCCTGGACTTAAGAAACCTTCCCCCAAAAAGTATCAACAATTTCCCAATCAGATCAAGACCACATGTGTCCCACCACTAAACAGGGAAAAGGGGAGCAAAATGTCCCAGAGACTGACTATTCTGGGGTGAGTGTCTCTCTCTCTCCCACTCTCTCTCCTTTTCTTGTCTTGTTTTTGTTCTCATAGAATCATAGAATCTCAGGGTTGGAAGGGACCTCAGGAGGTCATCTAGTCCAACCCCCTGTTCTGCATTGGAACAAAACCAAATGTGAAAACTTTCATTTCTTTTTTAAAAAACAAGTCTTGTTTTCAGGGTAGCCGGAATGTGGCACCACATCTGCACAGAAGCATGGCCTGATAGTGGTTTTAAGATCCCTACGGACCAAAGGCACTGCGGGAGCCAGGCTTTGGGAGGCTTCCCACCAAACAACTGCAGTAAATGACCATGCCTCTTCCATTAAAACAGGGACCATTTTTCTTGCTTTAAGACACTTTGATCTCAATCTTAACAGAGGGCCTGATTCGGATATACATTAGTTTTATCTTTGTTGAAGTCAAAGGAGATAAACTAGTGAAACCAGTATTGGCGAATGACGAATCAGGCCAAGTGTTGGGGCCCAAACCAAAATCCTGGATTCTCTTACTCCTGAACTGGGCATATTCAAAATCCAGGTCCCAGCTTTGGAACTTGGTTCCATCTCTTCCGAACAAGCCTTAACAGTTTAGAAATAACAAAGGGGAGTGTTTGCAGTTGTGACTGGAGGGCTGATTCTCCTCTTGTTTTCACCATTTCCATACTGGTGTAGCTTGAATGATTTAAGTGAGGTGGCTCCTGGATTACGTCATTGTAAGAGAGGGGAATCTGGCTTCCAGCATGCTGCATTGGACCGTGAGTACAGTACTGAGGTGTGGTGATGGAAGATTGTATCACGAGTTGTGCTGCCTACAAAAAGGAGTTGCAGTTTTTCATAAGGCTACTGCAGTGATCAGCCTTTTAAAATAAATATTGCTGGTAGCTGGGTTTTAGCTCTCGAGTCCACAGAGAGGCATTAGTGGGAATTTGAGCCTTTGCTGCATCTGCTCTCTGCAGCTCTTTGAGAGAGAGGTTTCCAGTCGCCTTCAAGTATAACAGGATTAATCTTTCCTGGTAGCCACCAATGTGGCTGCTTGCTTAGCACAAGATCCGTGAGTGTGATGTCAAAGTCCTATATGTAAAACCTGGAGATAGTCCCGGAAGACAGTCAATTCATCATTGATACTTAAAAGTAACCCCCAAAACTCAGTCTTCCTGCCACAGGGATTTATTCCTTGTCCTGAGATGTTGGCGGCGGGGGACAGATTTGAGGTCCTGAATTGGAAACAGTGTCTGAAAATTTTGGGGTTGAGCCAGAACCCAAAGTGTAAGAAGGGCTCAAAATTTCTGGCTTGGACTTGGGAAAAGATGCTGCAAGAATTCCTCTCCTTGTGTTTCCTCATGCCGCCCAGTGCAGCTCTGCTTATGAAAGTTGCTAACAAAATGGCACCATTTGCCAATAGTTAGCATGCAGCCTCTGAGACTCCCCTGTAAATTAGGGCAGTTCCCCTTGTGTTTGGGGCCATTTACACCAACAGTGTAGCATTGCTTGGCTAAAGCTGCCATTTTAATGGCTACTGCTTTACCTTAGACTTTTTCTGGGAACGGCTGTCACTCCCCTCCCACTTGGGCTCTTTGGGCTTGCACCTTGTAAGAGCTTCTTTCTTCCCAGATTATAGGAGGGTTCCTGTGGTGAAGAATGATTAGCAGCTTGCCCGCTCAGCGTTATGATTGTCCCAAATTAAATTCCACTGAATTACAGTGGGATAGCAGCATGTACTTTCAGAAAAGGGTGAATCCAAAGGCAAATCAGTATCTTGGATTCCATATATTGGATGCGGTCTATCTCCTACAAGGCTAAAGAACCTCTATTAATGTCTGAGGAACAAAAATAGTGCATTGTTGGGTACTGAAACTGTACAATGTTCCCAAAACATCCAGTTGCCATAGAGTAGTTCTGATCCCTGTCAGTTTTACTTCTTTGCTAGGATTATGAAGGTTGGAACTTTTATTATTTGCTCCTCAAAAAAAAAGGTACTGTGTTCCCATTTATTCATCACGTTGGACTGCATCAGTGGAATGTTAGTTGGCCTGGACGAGGTGGCATACAGTTGTCACCACACTGTAGCGAGCTGCTGGTGGAGTACCATCAAAATTGTCCTCTGTCAGAATTCAAGTATTCAGGTCAGTTAATTTCCAGAGTCACCAGTTTCTACAAAGCTCTCTGTAATGTATTGTATACAAGCTCTTGGTACAACACACACATTTTATTTCTTAAACAAGACATACTTTTACTTTCCCCGTTTTTTTCTTTTAGTGCTAGTGAAAACTGCTAGAGCAATAGTCTTGGAGGCTGATTTCTTGGCCTAATTTTTGAAAAGTGACCAGTGATTTTTTAACTTGAGACACTTTAAAGGAACCTGGTTTTCTGAAAATGCTCAGCGCTTGCTTTCTGTAAATCAGGCCCTCTAAAAAAGGTGTTTCAAAGTGTGTTAGTCACTTTGAAAATTTAGGTCCTTGTGCTTCGCCACAGAACTAGAACAGTTTTGTGGGGGGGGGAAGTTAAAACTTCCTTGTACTCCTCTATTAACATCACCTTCTCCATCCCAAGAAGTTGTTTCTATACCAATAACTCCATATGTCAAGGTAGTGAGCGTATGAAGGGAACCTGAGGTAAGAAAATTTTTCCTAAGTTCGGGGATGTTGGTGGTGCCCCAGTTCAGCCCTCAAAGAAAACTTAAATGTGCTGCCTATGCAGGAAACCATGTGGAGAAATTAGAGCAAACAGAGCATGCTTTGTTCCTGAATAGGTCCCTGGGTGTTTAGTAATGGTTTTACTCTCAAGTAAAACAATGAACTTTCATTTGTGATAAATTAGTAGTTGCATGTTACCTTCTTTAGCGTGAAATGTTCCTGTGGTGCAAATCACCAGTTTTATTATGCAGAGGCTACAGCTGCAGAATATAATGCTGTCAACATGGTTTTTAAAAAATCCATTACAATCCAATCCAATTTCTAATGATTTTAAGAAAATAAATACAAAGTCAGAGCAAATTTCCCTCACACCACTCCAACAGTGTGCCTCCAACTTGATATAGAAGGATCACTACTAGGAATCGGAGAGTATTTCAGTTTACATAGTCTGAGGCTATCGGGGGGGGGGGGGGGGGAGAGCAGGGGAGAGGACAATTATGGTCATGGGTTTTTGTGACCTGTCCAAATAGCTGACTGATGCTACCATACTTGTTTAATGCAGGCCACTAAGATGGTATCAACTGATGGCCTGTACCAACTTGGGCGAAAGGCTTCTTTTTCTATTACCAAATGTGTTATCCAGTCCTCTGGTTGCATTCTTTCACCTTGATCTTACAAAGATATCCTTGTGTGACTATTATCAATGTGTAAAATCAAGCATATAGGTAACTCTTGGCAGGATTGGGGCCTTAGTCATTTGCCTTGGAGGAAATAATATTTTATTGGCAAAGTTCTGAAGTGTCTTGCAAAACACTTTGATTAAATATTTAAAGTTGAGTTAGAACCTTAAAGCATTTGAGTTCTTTCGCACATCCCTGGCATGTTGACCTGAATTTGATGGGTAGTTGTTGTGGCTCGGCACTGATCGCATCCAACCAGAAGATTTATAGGTTCTTATCCAATTCAGACTACAGAGTTCAAGAACTCGGAGAGCTCTATATTGGGAGAAGACTCTCGGAGTGCTTGGCAAGAACATGTACACTGAGGACAATACCAAATTGATAAAACCTTTATTGAAATTAACATAAAAATAATAAATGCAATGAAACTTATAACTCCAAAACAGAAGAATTCCAAAACTCCTGGTGGTAACATTTATATTATAAGTACCTTAACCTAACATACTCACACCCTTCCTTGAGGACCTGGTAATAGAAGGTGAAGGACCAGCCTCACTCCTGGCATGCCCGATAACACAATGGTGCTGGCTTCCCCAATAGTTAGAAATGTTGAGTAGTTATACTATACTACACAAGCTGAGCTGATAGCGCAATAGAAGATAGAATAGATAGTATATAGAGTATAGGAGAACTGGAAAAAGCACTCCAAGAAACCGAAGCTTAAGGAGTTTGAAGAGCCTACAAGAGCTCTCTTACAAGGTATTTTATAGGATCTTGACCAACGTAATTCAGGCCCAACCTACTATACCCACATTTTATTTCTGTACCCTAAAAAATGTATGGGTACCCTTCTCCTATAGGTTAGTGGATTATGACACTTACTTTCTAAATATATTAATAAGGATTATCTCACTCCAAAACTGCCAACCTAGGCTCTCTTGGTGACCTCCAAGTTGTGGTGTACCCTGCAGTTACCAACTGGTTGTAGATGCCGGATAAACCTGTGATGTGATGTGACTAGTTCCTCCCTTTGGTTCCCCAAAGTTCAGGGACCATTCTTATCTATGCCAAAGGTTGCCAGCTTTTATGCTGACATATTCATAACTGATTATACTTTTTGCTATATAACAGATCTTACCGGATCTTACAGACCGGTAGGCTTCTTGCATTTTAGCAAAATTATTATTAGGAAACACATGCCTCAACACATCCTAAATTCCAAGGAATTAATACTGATAAAATATAAGAATAAAATTGATTAATTTCAGAAATAAGAAGCCTATTAATTGATGCTGCTGGCTGGATTAGTAAAACATAATAGCTAGCAAAATAATCCTATGGGCTACAGGCAGCTGGAAGGGGAAAGCTTTGTAACTCTGTCTCTTGTGGCCATTGTGATAGGGCGTCCGCCCCACACTGGCATGTAAAAAGTTAAGAGGTCTAGAGAGGCTGCTTTGGCTGCTCCTTGCCGCCTCTCTCCTATTGGCTGCACCTTAGCAGGGCCCTGCAGGCTTACATAAAGGGAGCTGCAGAGCAGGGTCAGCTGCTGCTGCGAGTCCAAGGGGTGAGGACTGTGTCCCTAGCTGGCTGAAAGAAAACTAGCACCACAGACAGCTCAGTTGTTGAAAGGGACTGTGGGAGCAAGAGAGGGCTGCTGGCTGGCTATAGGGACTGAGCAGCTGTGTCCTGACATAAGGGCAAAAAAGGTGCTGGGGCCATGGGGAAGCGGTCCAGGGGATCGTAGCAGTGGTGAGAAAAATTAGAGGAGCAGCCAGGAGGCTGCTGTCCACAGGGTCCCTGGGCCAGGACTAGGGTGACCAGATGTCCTGTTTTTATAGGGACAGTCCTGTTTTTTGGGACTTTTTCTTATATAGGCGCCTATTACTCCCCACCCTTGTCCCGTTTTTTCACAGTTGCTATCTGGTCACCATAGCCAGGACCCAGAGCAGTGGGTGAGCCCAGTTCCGCCCCCTCCCCCCCACCAGCCACTGGGTGGTGGCTAAGAGTGTGGGAGATGCCAACCAGACAGCAGGGTCTGGAAAGACTGTGATTCCCTGGAAGGGGAGGACTTAAGTGACCTGGCTGGAGGGCCAAGCCTCGAGGAGAGAGCTACAGATCTGACAGTGAGTGGAGCAGCAGATCGAGTCAAGACGGGGGAAAGCAACCATGGAAGGTGGGCCTTGAACTTGAGCTAATCCCCAGAGTGACCAGAAGGAGGCGCCAGACAGCAGCGAGTGGTGTACCCTGTAACAGACCTTTCCCCTGAGTTTACTGTAACACTTTATAATTTTTTAAAATTACAGTACTCCTGTAGTAACCTCCAAGAGGGGGCAGAACCAAGAACTCCGACGATGAGCAATGATGGATCATGTCTTCTGCATGACATCAATCAGGAGACGCTAACAAGTAGACAGCGGAGGGGCATTTAAGGTCACTTTACTTGCTTCAGTGACTAGTTGCTCTACATGTGCATGATTGATGGAGTGGAAAGTTCTGCTGATCATATCATTATTTCTGGGATGTCTGTTAGTTTCTTTTGTTTAGTCTCTAGTTGCATACTGGACTCCCCTCTGTTTGGATTTAAAAAAAAAGATTAAAAATTGTAATCTAGTTTTAAACAACAATTAGATAATTTCACCAAGTAGCGGTGTTGTCATCAGCTTCTTTCTGCCATCCCGCCACTGATGACCATAATCCTCCTGACCCCGGAAGTGCTGCTCACTTCCCACAATCTGGTGCTTGCCCTCCACTCCCAAACCCAATCAAAGTCCATAGCAGTTAAAGCTGCTAGCAGGATTGGGCCATGTCCCTCCCCAGTTGGTGCTCAGTCACCACATGTCTAATATTTTCTTTCAGACTCATATGAACTAGAGAGGAGAAAAGACCCATTAGATATCTCATCCATGCCACGTTCTCGGCCACTGCATGATCTACAAAATATAGATGAAAATAAGAAAATTTTCAAAAGGAGGAGCCTGGCTTTAGGCTCCTAAATCCATGTTTGATTGACCAAGGATGGGATTTTCCTAAGTGCCTGAGTGACTTAGGATCACAATTCCCATTGACTTCAGTGAACACATGCGGCTAAATCACTTATGAAAACCTATCCTTATGCATCTATCTTTGAAAGCTTTGGCTGAAAGCCGTAGATACGGGTAACATGCACTGAGTATCTAAGGGAAGGATCTATTTCTGAGTGTTATGTGATAGTCCTTTAACTTGCATTTGCCTAACTGTCTCTGCCATTCAAGATGGAGCAGATGACATACTGCTTGTACTTTAAAAGGAAACAGACACCAGGCCAGATGTAACTACAAATTGTCTCAAGCTTTAGTATGGGAGAGGAGTTTTAAGGCTCTTTTAACATACTAAAGCAGGGGTGGGCAAACTCTTTGGCCCAAGGGCCACATCTGGGTATGGAAATTGTCTGGTGGGCCATGAATGCTCATGGAATTGGGGTTTGGGGTGCGGGAGGGAGTGAGGGCTCCAGGAGGGGGTGCAGGCTCTGGGGTAGGGCCAAAAATGAGGAGTTCAGGGTACGGGAGGGGGCTCCGGGTTGGGGTGTGGGAGGGGGCTCTGGTTGGGAGTGCAGGCTCTGGGGTGGGGCTGGGGATGAGGGGTTGGGTGTGCAGGAGGGTGCTCCGGGCTGGGACCAAGGGTTTCGGAGGGTGGGAGAGGGATCAGGGCTGGGGCAGGGGGTTGGGGCACAGGAGGGGGTCAGGAGTGCAGGCTCCGGGCGGCGCTTCCCTCAAGCAGCTCCTGGAAGCAGTGGCATGTCCCCCTCCAGCTCCTATGCAGAGGGGCAGTCAGGTGCCTCTGCGCGCCATCCCATCCACAGGCGCTGCCCCCTGTAGCTCCTATTGGTCGCAGTTCCAGGCATATGGGAGCTGCAGGGGCTGTGCTTGGGGCAGCAGCAGCGTGCGGAGCCCCCTGGCTGCCCCTACACATAGGAGCCGGAGGGGGGACATGCTGCTGCTGCTTCTGGGAGCCGCGCAGAGCCATGGCACGTGCAGAGCGGGGCAAGCCCCTGATCCCGCTTCCTGGCAGGAGCTCAAGGGCTGGATTAAAATGTCTGAAGGGCTGTAGTTTGCCCACCCCTGTACTAAAGTGTGGTGAGTTAAATGATTTACAATATTCATATTCATAATTCATTCTGATATTTGATTTACATTTTTGACCTCTTTCTATTTAATGGAAAATGCTAAAAAGCAGGTGAGATTTATTAGGTGATGATTTATCACCTACAGCAATTTATGTGGTTCTTTTATACTGTGACATATACTTTTCTTTACACCTACTTTGTTTCCTCCTTTATGAAATCAAGGTGATTTATCCCATTAGAGTTGGATGGTTTGTTTCCATCAGGTAACTATCTTTCCCTCCAAATTTATTGTTGGAATAACGCTAAAAAGGTTGATTTAATTACTGGTTATACCATCATACTCCTTTATATCTTTTGACCATTAAGGATTCTACTTTCATGTAGCTAATAAAGCTAAGCACATTCTGAAAGAATACTGCTAAATTTTTACAGAAGGAAAAAGGAAATGGAACACTTCTAGGACTTGTTAAAACCTTTAAAAATGCAGTTTTGAAAAAGGGACAAAATTTAGATATATTTTTGTTCTATTTACTCCTTTGCATGCCCCTTAACATGGCAACATTTCAGAATGGAGAGGAGCCCTGCAAACACGTAAGGTTCTCCATTCTTTTAACTTGGTATCTTTTATTTACATCCTAGAGCAGCACCAGTCACCTCTAGGCTTAACAGTTCATAGACCCGGCACCTCTGGGTTTGCTGCATTAGTTATGAAAGTAAAAAAAATTGCTTAAGCCTTGGCACATCTTACAAATTAAGCACTGAGTAGCACCCAGGATTGGAGTCCTATTATGCTAAGTGCTGTACAAACATATACAAAGACATGGTTCCTGCCTTGAAAAGCATGCAATCCCTGATCTTTCTCTAGTGTTTTGTCTAACTCTTTAGGAACACTTTCATTTTCTCTGGATTTTTTTTGAGTGACAGCCCTAGATATTACAGTCTTCTTTAGCCACAGACATGGCATGAGAGGCGCAGAAGCAGGGTAAATTGCCCTGCATTGAACACCAGTGTGCTTCACCTTGCTTCACCTTATTTTGGAAAGACCACCTCTTCAGTCAGTTCTTTACTGTAAAAAAGCTGCTGTAATTGCTAAACTAATTTAAAACCAAATAACCTACAGGAATGAAATTTTGTTATAAAAAGTAAACACTTATTGACCTATGTCATAAATATAAAGGGAAGGGGTTAAGAAGCTCTGATACACTACTATAAAATTCTCTTACCTGTAAAAGGTTAAGACTCAGGTAACCTGGCTGGCATCTGACCAATAAGGGGACAAGATACTTTCAAATCTTGGGTGGGGGGAAGGTTTTGTGTGTGGCTCTTTGTCTGAGTCAGAGTGATCTCTGGGGACGAAAAGAACCGGGTAGAAAAATCAGCCTTCTCTGAACCAGCCTCACCAAACCTCACTGTTCTAAAGTAAGTTAGTCAGCATTATGAATAGGTTTTGTTTGTTTTGCTTGGTGAGCTTTCCCTGTGCTAAAAGGGAGGTTTATTCCTGTTTTCTGTAGCTTGAACTTTCCCTGTGTTAGAGGGAGGGGTTATTCCTGTTTTTCTGTAACTTTAAGGTTTTGTCCAGAGGGGGAATCCCTCTGAGTTTGGAAATTGAGTACCCTGTAAAATAGTTACCATTCTGATTTTAGAGAGATGATTTTTACCTTCTTTGTTTTAATAAAATCTTTCTTTTAAGAAGCTGACTGGTTTCTATGGTTCTAAGACACCGGGGGTGGGTTTTTAGATCACTGTGTAACCAATTGGTTAGGAGATTATTCTCAAGCTCCCCAGGAAAGGGGGTGTACAGGCTTGAGAGGGTATTTTGGGGGGAAGGGGAACTTCAAGTGGTTCCTTTCCCGGGTTCCTGTTTAAAACACTTGATGGTGGCAGCGAGAGAAGCATTTCTCAGGGTGCAGGGAATTTTGTACCTTGGGGGTTTTAACCTAAGCTGGTAGAAATAAGCTTAGGGGATCTTTCATACGGGTCTCCATGTCTTTACCCTAGAGTTCAGAGTGGGGAGGGAACCCTGACACCCTAAAAATAGTTTTCTTCCTTGTGGCTGACAAGAGCTTCTGATTCTCTGCTATTCCAAAAAAGTTCATCTTTAAAGCATTAACTCTGTACTAAAGCAGAATCTGAGATAAGTGAATGGCTCTAGACTTAACAAAAGTTTCCAATATCTTGCCACTGTTTATGTAAAACAATGCAGATGAATCCAGTTAACTGGTTCCCTGGCAAATCCAGTCTGATTAGTGCCTGATGTGGCAACCCTTATGGGCTGCAATACCCACAAAAAGATAAATGAGAAACCCTATAATTGTTCGACGGCGCTAAGAAACTTTCCTAATGATACACATATCAATGAACTCAGTTACCTGATGAAGAAATAGGTCTTGTTTTTGTTACTGCTGTGATATCTGGGACTGGTAAACATGTGACAATTTGCATCTCTTGTATCAGCCTTCGCAATTACTGAGACAGTCATGAAAAGGATGGTAGAATCCAATTAAGAAACACCTTGATAAACATAGTAAGTCTGCTTAACTGGGATGGCTGACATTGTGCCAAGCATTCAGTGACTGCAAGCAGGAGATAGATAGCATGCGGAGATAAATAGATAAATAGCACGTGGAGTCCATGCCAGTGACACACCTGTCTCTACCTGCAGCCTGTCATGTGGAGGGGCTGATCCTTTGCAGGACAGGAGTTTGTTTTTAACGCAGACATCCCAGTATTTATAGGATCATAAGGCCACTCCACACTTGGAAGCTGAGAATGAGAGGAGGTTATGGGCCACAGAAGTCAAGCGGATAAACCTATTTACATAAAAGTCCACAAACATGATGTTTGTCACTGCATATATTTTGCAGCAGGCTTTGGGGGTGACGTAGGATAGAAAGAGGGAGGAAAATATAAAGAGGGGCTATAGAGTGCTGAATGGACATGGAGAAAGAGGATCCAGTTTTGGCCTGGCTGTGCAGGGTTTATGCCCTGTCTGCATGGGTACCAGCAGAAGGCACCAGAGCCACCAAGTCCCTGCCTTGCTCAAGTGATGTGAGAGGGAGCAACAGTGGCAGAGCCTGGCTCCACTGGTCAGCATAGCTGTGCCGGGGAAAAGTACGCTGCCCTAGGCACAGATCTGGTGCAGTTGTGGAGCAGCAAGAGAACCAGGAGGGAAGTTATGACACATTCAGTCTCCCTCCTAGGGTGCTCCCGGGGCAGCACAACCACACACTTCCCTCTAACTCTGGGCTCATGGCAAAGCCGTGATTTGAGCCCTAAACTACCCTTCCATGCATAGAGGTGGCCCCTCCAGGGAAGGACATTGGCCAACTAGTCTGGTCAGAGGA
The DNA here is from genome assembly GCA_033296515.1 of Macrochelys suwanniensis. Lineage (NCBI taxonomy): Eukaryota > Metazoa > Chordata > Testudines > Chelydridae > Macrochelys > Macrochelys suwanniensis. The sequence goes on along the minus strand of CM065779.1, from coordinate 21,986,641 downwards.
AGCAGGTAGTGCCCCTGCCCTTGCTATACCAGTTCCTTAGACAAACAGAGCAGCAGACCCTGTTCCGTGGGACACTTTCCCCAGCCACTGCGTACATCCAATAAAATGTAGCCGCTACAATCTGAAGAGGATTGGGTACACAGCAGCTGTCCTGTCATTTATCATTTACAGACCGCCCCCCCCACCCCCGCCGCCGCCAGAAGCATTGTGTAGTTTGCATATGATAGGAACAAAAAGCTCCTGTAATTGCACACACAATACCTTTGAACTGTAATGCTCCGGATTACCAAATCAGGTTACAGAGGCTTGTCAACAAGCTTTGTAAACCATGTAACGCTCTTTCTCTGGTCCTTTCAGACCAGACAATAAATCTGCCAGCTGAATAATAGTGTGAGGCAGCGGCTTTTGCCTTCCTTCCAGTGAAATCCGTAAAATCCTTCTTTTTCCACGCGTAGGAGAAACCAATTGTATTTTAAAAAAACGAATGTTCTCAGCACTAGTGCTCCATTTCCATCTGGGCCGCATTTGTTTGTCAGTAGTAATGAAATATTTTTTCTCGATAGGCATTTACCACAAGAACAAAGGGCTTGATTCTGGTCTCAGCTCTCCGCAGGATTAGCATCAAAAAGTGGAATAATCTTTGCTTTGGAGGAGGTAGTCAGGGCCTCCACTTATAACATAATTGTGTTGTCTTTCAAAGTTAGCTTCATCACACAGGCGGGTCTCACACCACTGTGCTCCAACAGAATGAAAACCGAGGGTATTTTGGCCAAAGCTGCAAGCCACCTAGCGATGTCCGTCTAATCCATTTTAGGGTTGTATGTATCTCCTGTCTCCATGCTATCCGAGAAGTGCACAAAATTAGTGACCCAAAAGCCTAGATTGAAAAGGTATTTTTCCTCTTCCCATTTCCCTCAGGCAGAGTAGTGTGACTTGAGTGTATAGGATTTTTAAAAAATGTAAAACAACCTTGATCTGAGCACCATGAGATTTGGCTTTAGGAATTCTACAGCTGTGCTCCCACCACCTAGTAGTTGGAAGCTGGGCTTAGCCACATGCATCGTCCTTATGTAGGGTAGTTGTCTTGGTGGACCATGGAGGGTAAGGTAGTGTGAGTCCCGATCTGCTATGTGCCTTGTAGACTGCTATGCATTTAATTTCCCTGAGGGGGTAGAGCATAGACAAGTCATGTGATGCTGTGGCAGTGATGGAGGATCTACTTCTAGGCGGCCTCTCCATTTTTTCCCATCACTGAGGACTGCAAAAAAGCAAATGGAGGCTACTGCATCACTGGGTTAAAATAAGCTCTGCAGAGCATTTCCAATGTGGTCTGGGGTGGAAGATTTCTTTCTCTCACTCTCTTCTCCGGGGCTGACAACCCAACATCCAGCCTGACTCATTGATTTAGCTCTAAATGCATGCAGAAAATCTGCCAGACAATAAGGGAGCATGTCTTTTTGTGAGCATATGAGCCTTCCTCTCCTCCCCCCCTTTACATTTGCAAATGAAGTTCCTTCCCTTCCCCATGCACCTACAAATTTTATAGGCTCATTTTGAGATTCTCTTTGAGGTTTGACACATTTGTAGATACTGTATTACACACACTCACTCACTCTGTTAAAAGAACATGAAGGTTACAAAGTCAAGAACTCAAAAGTTAGGAAAGGCTGGAATGAAGGTTGCCCATGCAACCTCTGCCAAAACCGCTCCTTTCTTAAATGCGTCTCTAATGCTCTGCCAATGATGCTAACCACAGTTATATGCTACTCTGCTCCTCCCACCAGCACTTTATGCGCTCTCCCAAGCTGCCCCCTCAGGCATGGGGTGGGGATGGGAACTCGAGTCAAAATCTCAGAACTCAGCTCTGTCCTCATGCCTGCAGGAACTTGTGGTTTGATAACGGTTAAGAATGTGGCGATTTCCTGGTGGCTCCTGATTAGATAAGAATTGCTTACATCTTGTTGTGTGTGTTACCCCCGTATACCTAGCCTCCCACCCAAGCTTGCTTGTCTCATCCACCTGTTTTGTCTTGTCTTTCAGATTGTAAGCTCCTTGGGGAAAGGATGGTGGTTTACACTGTATGTACCTGGGAACCTAGCACAAGGGGCCACTGATCCAGATGCCCTCTTGGCACCAGCACAGTATAAAAATTAAATAATCCAATAAGATATCAAACCAGCTGCCTGTGTGGCTGCGACTTTAGAATATTAAGTAGCATATTAATTTTAATTTGTTTTTATAGCTTGTTCTTCTTTAAATAAACCCGAGATGTACCAGTAGGTATTGAGGGAAATATTCCTTTTCTAGTGTTTGATTTTCCTGATCAATCCTTGATAAAGCCTCCAATTCAAACCTCTTCAGTGCATGCCTCCTTTTCTCTCTGTTCCAGTGCACCCAGTTGGAACTGATTGTGTAAAGTCAAAGATATGAAAATGCAGATTTATTTAAATGTACAGTCCCATAAGACTATGTGTTCTACATGAAAACATGCAGCAAGCAACTATCAAACTAATGTTTCTCTCTAGGTTAGCGGTCACTATTCCATTTAATAAGTGAACTGCAGCTTAGTAATATCACTTCAAGTGTATTCTAGATGTTGGCTAAGTGGTTTAAAAATGTCACTGGGAAAGGTCTCTTTAATTGAACTGTCTTGATGTTATTTATCTGGAAAATTAGTATGTCTGCTGCTGTATGTGACACAGCATGAGCTTCGACGCCTGGCAAGCTCAGGCAGAGAGCAGTTAATCACACTGCAGATACCTCTGACTATGCCCTCTCTGACCGCACCAGGGAAGTGTCAGTTCACTTCTCAAGAAATCCCGTCCCTCCCCATAGTACATGTGAACCACCCAGATTACTAGCATGGTAACTGTCTTAGGCCCTATGGAACTTTCCGGAGTCTCTGGCTCTTCACTGCATGGGATCTGTTTTAAAGGGGGATCGTGGTTAATGTTGTTGTGAAGTGAGATGGGTCACCCAATGCCAATAGAATAAGAGCTGACGTCAGCATATTTGTCCCCCGAGTTTTGGTAAAGGATCTTAATTCGTCCTCTCACGTGGCTTTGCTCACCTGTGTACTTTCTGGGTGAAATCCTGGCTGCACTGAAGTTGGTGGCGAATCTCTGTTTTTGGGTTGGGCAAAATGTCGGTGACTCTGTTGCGTAGAACTGCTGCCCTTCATTTAAGACTGCTGGAAGACACAGTCAAGCTCCTTCATAGCAGCCTCCATGCAGAACAAAGGCATATGTGAGTCCATCAAGGAATTAGAAATATGTGGGCAGAGTGCTTTGCTGGGTGGTATTTTGAGTAAGGGTTTGTATGAGTGGAGTATAAGCAGACCGGAACAGGCAGAGGGAAGTTATTCATACAGCCTGGACAAGCGTGGTATGGGCTAAGAGAGACTTGGGGCAGTGAGCAAGGAAACTATCTCCCGTTTGGTTCCTCCTGTGTTCAGGGAAACAGGACTTTGTATATTCTTTTTAGAAAGCAAACAAGATTGCATCAAATGTACTTGAAAATCGATTTCTCTTTCACCCTCCTGCCAGGAGTATCTCACACCAAATTTCAGGTTCCACTCCTGCCTGTTGTTCTGCTTAAACAGACTAGAAAGTACAGAGATTGCTATTCCCTGCAACCTGGTTGTCAGTTTTGCCTTATGCACAGACTTCCAAGGCCAGTGACTCAGCACTGGGCACTTTCAACCAGCAAGAGACTTCTGCCAAGTGCGGAGTCATTCATTTCCCTTCTAGGCAGTGGAGGCGCCACTCACGCTGCAGACAGCTTGCTTTTAAAAGGGCAAGGGATGGTATGATGATATACGGCAGCATGACTGGAGTCAGACTAGTCTGATGCTCTTTTGGGGTGCAATGCAGGAACAGCTGAGGTAGGTCATGAGTTAGTGATCACTGTTCTCTAGAGATCCTTGTTCTTTTATCAGAAGATAGTGTTGAAGAAGAGTGACCCTGGCTCACTGTAGCAAATTGTTTGGCAGACTTGCTATAAAGGTGAACATTAATGTGGGGGTTTGCTTCTTCAGCAAGTTTACCAATAGACCAAAATAATTGGGCCAAATCCCTTTGTAAATTGAACCCTTAGTATCAACGAGATTTGCAGCTACATTTCTTCATGCAATGCTTTGAGACTAATAGTTTGAATTTCCTGACAGTTTGCATATGTAAATCAGAGTAAGTAATGCAAAGTATAAAATCCGGGTTAAAGTTGCATAGTTACAATTAGAGTCAGGAAATACAGTAGTTTAAAGGTCAGCAAAACTGTTAACTTGGCTGTATTACCCATCCTGTGTATTTAGTATTTTAAATCTCAAGCAGTATGTTGGCATATTTGCCAGTGGGGGGAAGGGGGAGAGGAGATGGTGCATAGCTGTGCCCCCTCCTGGGGAGTATAGGGAGGGCAGATTTAAACTCTGGGGCTCCATAGGAGACCGTTTATTTGGGAGATGCACAGAATCAGTACATCTCTTGGGTGCCCTTTCTCTGCCTCTGCCCACTTTTAGATTGTGCTGGCTGGCTGGAAGAGCAGGAATTGCTGGTAGCTTATGCCTCTGCATATTGACTGTAGGTGGCATTGGGGATTAAACCTGGCCCCAAGATTTGGGGCCAAATTCAATTCACGTGTAGGTGGTCATAACTTCACTGACTGCACTTGTGTTGTGCTTGCTTATGCCAGTAGTGAATTTGGACTTTGATATTCATTCAGGCAATGAACTAGCAGCTTATTTGATACATCCATCCTAGCTGTATGGTCTCATCTGCTCTTAGGAAACTTAATTAAAAATTACATTAACATATGTAGTCTTAAAGATTATAAATTTGGTTTGACTGTTTCCCATAATGTTGGTACCCTAGTTCATGGGGAGGAAGAGACTGCAAACAAACTGTAATTCCTTGTGTCGCCTGCTTATTAATTTCTCCCCTGACTTCTGTTGACTCGCTGATGGTCATTACTGCGCATCTGTGACATCTGCAGATTGATGTGGTGATTGCTGCGGGGAGAGGCTGCCTCTCAGCATTCTGTGAGCTCATTATCTTCCTTTCTCCTTGTGGGGCTGAGCAGGAGACAGTAAACAGGCCTTTCAACAAAACAAAAAGGCAACAACAGAAATGCTGAGGCTGTCCACATTCTTTATTGGAATGGAGGGAGAGGGAGCTTTGGATATCATTGCCTTAGTATGTAAATATGTGGGGAAGGGCACATGGATAAGAGAAATGTCAGCAGTATCTCCTGATCAGCAGATGGGATACAAAGTCTTCTGAAGGGCTGAGTTGTGCTGATTGATCTTTGTGTCTTTTTCTTTTATTCCATTGGATATCCAAAAGATTATATTTACAGTGATTTATTTTCCTTTTATGGACATTAAAACAGTTTTCCTTTCTCTCTCATTTGTTCAAGGAAACATTTTCTCACTGCAACTGTAGATTATTAGGTCATAAATTCTGAATTAAGGGGCTGAATTGTCTGGAGACAGTTGCATGGGAAGGAGCATGGTCTAGTGGACTATAGCCTGGTCTACAGGGGGGAGGCGGGGTGTCGATTTACGTTATGCAACTTCAGCTACGTGAATAAGGTGATGTGTTATGCCGAGCGAGTGCAATATATCACATTCTTATTTCACTTTGTATGTAGATGACCAGCAACAAAACAAGTCACTTTGTTGCACAGTGAAATCTACACGTCCCTGCTATCTGTGCCATCCATAGCAGCCCCTCCAAAGGGGCCTAAGGAAATTGGGTACCCAACTCATTTAGGCATTTATGAAAATCCCAGCCCTAGGCCTGGTGAATATTGTAGCCGAGGACTTCAAGTATCAAACACTACTCTCTGCCTGCTGCTGCAAGTCTTTAGCCTTTATAATAAGGATGGGCAAACAATGGCCCGTGGGCCGGATCCACCCCATGAGCCGTTTTAAGCCGGCCCGCAAGCTCCAGCCTAGGCGCTGGGTCGGGGGCCGCACCAGACGGCTCCCAGAAGCAGCCGCATGGCCCCACTCTGGCACTAGCTGGGTCAGGGACTGCTCCACGTGTAGCGCGACTGCTTCCGGGAGCCACTTGAGGTAAGCGCTGCTTGGAGCCTGCACCCCTGAGCCTCTACCCATGCCCCAACCCCTTGCCCCAGCCCTGATAGTGAAACCCTTACTACTAATATACAGGTTTCAGTGTAGTAGCCGTGTTAGTCTGTGTCAGCAAAATGAAAATAAGACAGAAAAACTTGTAGCACCTTAGAGACTAACAAATTTATTTCAGCATAAGCTTTCGTGGGTTAGTACCCTTTCATCAGATGCATGGAATGAAACATACAGTAGACAGATATTTATACAGATATCTGTCTACTGTATGTTTCATTCCATGCATCCGATGAAGTGGGTGCATGGAAAGTTTTTCTTTCTTATTTTCATTTTACTAATATACACTCATGCTTTCCTTACCTAATGCTCTGCTTGCTGTAACTTTTAGGTCTCGATTTTGCATGGGACTGAAAGCCCATACCACCACCAGTGGGTATTGGGGGAAAGCTTAATACCCCCATAGGAGTCTCTCACAGGATGTTATTGGGTATTCCTGCATGGCTTCTAAAGAGTATCAATAGGGCTAACTGTTATGATCACATGAAGTAGTTCTGCATCTTTAGCTTTCTATTTTTAACCTTATTGTTTGTCCCCATATGTTTTCCACTTGAACTCTGCGCTCCTTTAGGTCTCAGTTTATTGCCTCTACCTAAATTTAAAATTGGAGCTAAAGCAGTCACATTGTATCTTAAACTTTATGGCAATCTCCGCTTACTGACTTTAGGATAACGAGCCCATGACTGTATTTATAAAGCAGGATGAAGGTTTTCTATGGTCCTCCCTGTCTTTTAAACCAATGTAATGGATCTCAGTTACTGACTTTTCTGCAGAGCGCAATGAGAGCGCCTGTCATGAACGTTGCTCTATAAATATGTATTGCTCTTTATCGTGTTGCCATTTGAGAAAGATGATATCCCTTAGGAAAGAGGGCTTTTTGTTCTGCAGGTATATTAAGGCAGTCTTCAATCATGGTTGTAGGTAATGCAATTATTTCAGCAGCAGCAGCCTTTCATAACTCTGGGGAAGCCATCATTACCTAAATAAATGCTCTTGTTCAATGCAGATTTCCATAAACATTTAACGCATTTGCCAGCTGGTGCAGTGAAGAGCATCATAATGAATCGAATACAGAACATGGCAGGTTTAATGAGGTCTAGAATGACATGAAGCTTATTCCTCTGAAGTGTGTTCTTCACTCAGGTAATGGTGCAACTATAACTGATTTACACTAAGAGCTGTTCTCATTATATCTTGCAAGGGGGAGCAGTTATCACTAAGCACACAGACCAGTTCAATTCACTGCTGCCACGAATGGGCCCAGTCCTCACATCCTGGAAGGTTTCCATTAACAGTTCTGTTCCTTTTCACAATAGTTCTGCTTGTTCCAGCTTTTACTGTCCAGTTTAGACATGCTTTACACTGGCAAAGCTAAATCCATGGCCAGAATGTACTGTCTCTATTCTCTTCTGCATTGGGAGCCTTCTGAATTGTTTCTGCTGGCATCCAGACACCTGTAATGCTAATGTAGCCAGGTAGGAGAGGATCGTCCCCATGTGGTGTATACTCTGATGTCAGTCAACATAATAGCATCTCTGTGCCTGCACTTCCCAGTGGCCAGTAGAGGGGGACATAACTTTCATAATGACCCCTTGAGACCATTGGTAGGTGGTTTAACAGCCTGGTGTGAAGATGGCCCATGATCAAGTGAGTGAAAAGATGGCTTAAAGCCACCTTTGCGCCTCCCTTTCCTGACTGCACTGTGCACTCCTTATCTGGAATTGTGGAAGCAGCTCTAGGACTTTATCCACAAATTGGAAACAGCATTACTGGTTCCTTTCAGGCACAGGTCATATCAAATGTACGTTACCTTTTATGATAAAATGTTTCTCAAATGTGGTTAAAGCCAAATACTACATGAATCCGCACTTAACATGGACAGAAAATGCTTGGAAAACATGGATAGATACAAAGCGGCCATTCTGGAACTTTAAGGTATTAAAGGAATTAGCTAATGAACTTTTCAAAAATAATTGGCAATGATTTGTTCTCTGACTTAACTGAGGAGGTAGTGGAATATTGAATGAAGGCAATTGTGGCTCTAGTCTTCAAAAAGATGATAAATAGATCAAAAGAACAGAGATTACTAAACATTTAGAATGGGATTTTCAAAAGTTCTCCCCTCTGGCCTAACCCTGCGCTCCCAGTGATGCAAATGGAGAGTTCTGCTGCTGGCTTCAGAGAGAGTAGTTAGACCAAGGCTGAGCACTTCTGAAAATCCCACTCCTAAAGGATAATGGACCCTTCGCTGATGGTTTATAGACAGTTCATATGCAACAACTTGGGCACTAGATAAAATATCCAAATCCAGCCAACACTATTCCAGCTATCAGGGCCTGTCTTAGGGAAAATAGTGCTCTGGAAGTATTTTGGTGCCCTGGTCCCCTCTGCCTTCCCCACTCCCCCTTTGCCCTGAGCTCTTTTCTGTGGTCTTGCACCTTCAGCCTATCTGTTCCTTGCATCTTGATCACAGTGCCCTGGGTGGTTGCCCAACCGTAAGCCTGGCCCTACCAGCCATATACCAACCTCCCTCTTCCCCCCCACGACAATCACCCACGGTAGCTAAGCCTCTGTGCTTTTTTAGTATATCTACATCTAAATAACTCTGTGTCCGGAGTCCAAGGGGAGCCAACTGAGGCCACTCAATTAGGATGAACTGCAAAGAATGGGGCAGACAATCCCCGAAGCTGGTGGGTATTCCAATACTTAGATTTACCAAGCCAGCACAAAACAGCTTCTGTAATACCTCACTGGTTACCCAGAAGCCAACAACACAGTTCCTTAAAGCAACCCAGCCCTAGGTCTCCACCCAGACACCCAAGTCAAATATGATGAGGATTACTTATAATCTTATTCATCATATAAGAAAGTTCTACCAATCCCAAAGGATCGGACACATTACTTCACAGATTAATGAATATTCCAGATCTTACCCAAATACACGCTTGCAGCCAAGCCTTATTAACTAAACTAAAATTTATTAAAAAAGAAAGAGAGTGAGTATTGGCTAAAAGATCAGTATACATATAGACATGAGTACAGTTATTGAGATTCAGATTCATAGTAGAGATTTGTAGTTGCAAAGAGTTCTTTCACAATTAGTTCATAGGCGGGGCCGGCTCCAGGCACCAGCAAAGGAAGCAGGTGCTTGGGGTGGCACATGTGAAGGGGTGGCACATGTGAAGGGGCGGCATTCCGGCCATTCCTGGGGCAGCACATTTCAAGGGCCATGGTTTTTTTGCTTCGGCAGGAGCTCCGGCCGCGGCTTTTTTTTTTTTTTGCCGCTTGGGGTGGCAAAAAAGCTAGAGCCTATAGGCTATAGTCCAATGTTTATATTCAGAGTGATTCGAGGTTAGAACTGGGGCAAAAATTGGGGATTGGTCCTGCTTTGAGCAGGGGGTTGGACTAGATGACCTCCTAAGGTCCCTTCCAACCCTGATAGTCTATGATTCTATGATTCTATGAACTGCAGATTGCAGCCTTTTGGCTTAAGCTTCCCCTGCATGAAGATCTGAGATAAAAAGGATCAGGACCCCAGACATTCTTATACAGTTCCAGTTCTTCTTTGACAGCTCAGAGTCCTCAGGCGAACAATAGGCAATTATGGAGACTTTGAAATAGACCTATTTCCTAAGCATCACTGGTAATTAGCTAACATAAGGCAATTGCCTGTTTTTCCACCATCCGCAGGTGTTTTGCTATACATTTCAAAGAGATGAATACAGTGACATCCTATGTTTACAGTCATTTAAATGTTAAGATTTCCTTTTTATCTGTGAATTAACAGAATACAGCACAGACAGGGACCATTTGATTACATTGTTAACCTCTAACAATATATATGTAAACACACACAAACACAAATATTATCTACCAAAATGTCTCTAAGGGTTGAATTTGGGTCATCTATCCTGAAGGATGCTTAACCCTTTCTGGCCATGCATCACAAACTCTATTTATTTAAAAACAAAAGCAAGCACTTCACACTAATAGCTAGCTTTTCCTCAGTAGATCTCCAAGTGCTTTATAAAGGAGGGAAGCATGATTATTCCCACTCTACAGATGGGGAAACTGAGGCACAGAGGCGAAGTAACTTGCCCAAGGTCACCCACCAGGTCAGTGGCAGAGACAGGACTAAAATCTAAGTTTCCTAAGTCTCCCTAGTGTGCTATCCGCTGGGCCACACTGCCTCCCCAGTACATTATTAAAGACAGTTTAGGTGTAAAATAGCAATATTGAGACAATGTTTGACACTTGCTATCCATTGCTCTGTCCTTATTCCAACCAGTGCTTTCTTTAATCAGTGTGCATATAACTAGTGCAAACAAGGAAGGTACTCCTCACCCTACTTTCTGAGTTCCAGGCACTATCTTCCCACTGTAAGCAATCCTAGAATTTCAAGGATGCCAATAGAAACAAGTTGTGAGTTCCGGCCATTGTAACATAGTAACTTGACCACAAGTATGGAAGGTTATCCTAATACAATAACAGTTTACCTCCATCACAGTTGGTGTTTGCAGGAGAGCGGTCTGAAAATAAGGTGCAAGTTTTTAACTCTGAAGGTAATTAACCATTTGAACAACTGGCTAAAGGTTGTGGAGGATTCTCCATCACAGGATATGTTTAAATTACAATTGGATGTTTCATTAAAAATATGCTCTAGTTCAAACCGGAATTAATTCCGCGAAATGCTATGCCCTGTGTCATACAGGTGGTCAGACTAGATGATCATAATGGTCCCTTCTGGCCTTAAAATCTACAAACCAGTTCAAGTCTAAGTCACCCAAGCTGAAAACCACAGAGCTGATTTGGATACTGTGATGGGGTGCACAAACTCCCCACTGGAGAAGAATGGATTAAGGAGCAGCTCTGGGCACAGCTGGCCTCACCATAGAAGCTCTGGAGGCAGAGCTTAAAAACGGAAGCGGAGCAGCTTAGAGGGAGGTAGGGCAGGGGAAGGGAGCAGGCCTGTGCTCGTGGGAAGAAGCTCCCCAAGAGAGCTGGCTGCCTGAGGCTTGGAGATACCTGACCAAGCCTGCAAAGGAGAGACTTGGTGACTTTTGAAGGGCAGGAACATTAATTTTGTGTTTGGTTCTGTATTTTTCCCTGGGGGAAGATGGGATGCTGGTAGGAAGTGAGCCAGTGAGGCAGCTCTGTAGCACCTCCAAAGTGCAAGTTTTAGCTACCTACCCTTAGGCCCTGGAATGGAGCCTGATGGAGAGGGTGGAGTCTCCACCAGTCCCTTAGGAGGGGACAATAACAGAAGTCTATGTCACTGTGCCTCAGTGGGTCACACGGAGTGCCAGATTCAGGGCAAACTGTTGAGATATAGGGAAGATTCACCCCCAAACTGGTGGTTATTCTAGCATTAGATTATACCAAGCCAGTTATAAAAGTAAACTTCTGTCTCACCACACTGGTTAATAAGGGGGAGAGGGATAGCTCAGTGGTTTGAGCATTAGCCTGCTAAACCAAGGGTTGTGAGTTCAATCCTTGAGGGGGCCATTTGGGGATATAGGGCAAAAATTGGGGATTGGTCCTGCTTTGAGCAGGGGGTTGGACTAGATGACTTCCTAAGGTCCCTTCTAACCCTGATATTCTGAGTCTAAGAAGTCAAAAATGCAGTCTCCTTGGGTATTCCAGCCCTTGCTTTTCCAGTCAGACACTGGATTCTATGATGAGTGGTTACTAAAAACCAATTTAATCAAACAAAGGGTTCTTGTGATCCCAAGAGATCAGCCACTTAGCTAGGTTAATATATAACTCAGATCTTACCCAATAATCACACTGGTGCCAATCCTTTAATAACTAAAAGCTAAAGGTTTGATAATAACCATTATTAACTCATATTCTTTTAATAGATCATATACATTTAAATAATTGCACAGTCCTTATATCAGGTTTGTAGCAGTGATGGTACAGACTGATGGCTTGTAAAGTCTCTCTGGTAACTTCCAGAAGATTGGAAGGTCCTCAGTCCATATTTCAATATGCTCCTTTTAGTTGTAAATCCACAGTCCAGAGAATCAGGGCAGGAAAGAGGCAAAATGTAGACCTTTCAGGGGTCTTTTACATCCTTGCCCATGTGCCTGGAAATGTACTGTTTCAAACAAAGCTCACAGCTCAGTTTGTGGAAAGTTACTGGTCCAAGATGGAGTCCAGAGTCACATGAGTGTATCACATGTCCTTACATGGCTTGATGACTCACATGGGGTAGCCATTGGCCCCTTGAAGCCTGAAGTGTCAGCAGGAAGAGCTATGGAATGAGTTTCTTCGATGGCCCATTGTGAGAGCCAAGTGTCCTTGATGGGCCATCAATACATAGCTGTCTGGCCTCAATGTAAATTTTACCTGGTGGGTGTTACCCAGGAATACAATCACATGTATAAGATACAAATGGCTATTTTATATTCATAGAATATCAGGGTTGGAAGGGACCTCGGGAGATCATCTAGTCCAACCCTCTGCTCAAAGCAGGACCAATCCACAATTTTTGCCCCAAATCCCTAAATGGCCCCCTCAAGGATTGAACTCTCAACCCTGGGTTTAGCAGGCCAATGCTCAAACCACTGAGCTACCCCTCCCCTCCATGGTCAATATTCATAACTTCAGATACAAAGATGATACATGCACATAAACAGGATAATCATACTGAGCAAATCATAACTTTTCCATTGACACCTTACGTGACATACTTTGTACAAGATTTATTGCAATTGTATAACAGTGGCAATATTAATGATATAAATGGCTATATTCAATCATACCACATCACAGTCTATCACTTGGCAGGGAAGCTAATAAGGAAAGATCCTGTAGGTACAAGGGTCCTAAGGCCCCAATGCAAGGGTGGGAAGCCGGGAAACCCCTTGCTGACATCTGAAGATTTCCATGTCATTGGACTCTTTTATATACACCCTGAAAGGGATGGCCTTGAATGTGTGACCCAGCCAGAGGGCTGAGTTGCTAAAAGGACAGACCCCCACTCCCCCATACAGTGGATAAAAAAGAGGAATACCTGGGAAGAAGACAACCTACCACACCTTGGTCTGACCTCTATAGCCTTGGAAATATGCTATCTCACTGCAAATTTAAAAATTGCCTCTTAATCAAAACACTTCAGTGCAGCTGGATAAGCACACAAACCAGTAGTACAATGTGTGTTTTACATGTCTGGCCATTTATGTACCACAGGTAGTATGAACACTGAGTGTAGAAAACAAAGAAACCCTGAACTTTCAACCCTCTGATTGGAATCCTCTTACTCCTTGTGTCTTACAGTTTTATTTACTTTCCCCTCAACACAAAATACATTGAGATATGTTGTCTCTAAAAAACTCTTTGGGTGTTTCTCCAGGGTCATCCAACATGCCCCATCACCACTCTGGGATGGTGATGTAAGCTAATATGCCCGTCACTAATAATATGGAAATATGTAAATTAAAATTGAACTAGTAACTGAAATCCTGTGCTGCTGCATGGCTGCAATTCATAAAGTCACGTGTGTTTTATTTAAAAATAAGCCCAAAATGGGAGCTGCTGTTTCCAGGGGCTACATTGTCGTGAGCGATGCTGTTTGTCCATGTTCCCCAGTCTGTGCACAGCGCTGCCCCCTGGCTGCAGGCACAACCACCTCGGTTACCCCACATAGCGGTTACTCCCACCTTCCCTGGTCAACGGTCACGTTCCAACTGCCACGGAACCTTCGGATGCCAGCGTTCCATCTGGTTCTCACAGGGCCCCGCGGCTGAACCTGCTGAAGTTCTGAACAAAAAGAGCGGCCAGCCATGCTTGTAGCTGCTGCCATCACCTCATGCTGACTCAACAGACATGCTAGGCTTCAGAGAGAGAGAGAGTGACAGTTCTGGAATCTTATTTATATGGATTCCCAGCATTTCCTCTCTCTGTGCACCAATGCAAGAAGGCTCACCTGCTATCACTGGCTACTTGCACTTGCAAGTACTTATCCTTATCCTTATGTGATGGACTTTTAATGGCTTCCAGGTGTCTTAGGAGCTAAATAGGATGTGTGACTTCTGTTTTCTTTTTACTATTAACTATCTATTGGGAAGGCTAGCATCACAATACATAGCATGTGTAATTCATACCCGCTCAGTGTTGCTCTCTGTCCCGTCTAGTGGTGGCTGGGCCGCATGTAGACAGGTTGAGCCTGCTATGGCTATGGGAGCAAGGTCTTTGACTTGGGCAGTAGAGCTCATGCTTGAAAATCAAGAGAGTAACAGTCCAGTTCCCTCTGCTTCTGATCCATTAAGGATTGCAGTGTTACACATGCACTTCTGTAACTTTGAGAATGACTGATCAAGTATGGGGTCATAAAGGAAAAGGCGTGCTAGAACACAGTAACGCCAGTATAGCACTTTGCATGAATGTGATTAAGTATGATGCTTAATGTGCCCGAATGTGTGTGGCTGCTTGAAGCAACTCTGCAAGGACAGATCTTAGGGCTGGTGCATCAGAGTTACTTTTATGCTTATGGAGCTGTGGTAGAATTGGTGACTTACACCTTATGTGGCAATAGTGCTCTCTTGTCAAGTGTTTTTGGAGGCAAATATTTGAAATGCAAGCTAAACTCAATCCAGGGTTTAACTTTACGTGAGTGTGAGGATAGTCTAAATCAGGGGTGTGAAAACTTATGGCCTGTGGGCCGAGCCGTTTGAAGCCGGCCCATGAGCTATACCACGCAGCTCGGCCCCACTCTGGCCGGGGAGCTGGGTCAGGGGCCGCACCATGCGGCTCGGCCCCGCTCCGGCTGGGGTGCTGGGTTGGGGGCTGGACCACGCATCTCAGCCCTGCTCTGGCCGGGGTGCTGGCTTGGCCCCGCTCTGGCCGGGGCAGCACCACGCGGCTCCCAGAAGTCATGGCATGGCTCCGCTCTGGCTCCTATGTGCTCTAATGGGAGCTGCAGGGGTGGTGCCTGCGGACAGGGCAGTGCGCAGAGCCGCCTGGCCGTGCCTCCGTGTAGGAGCCAGAGAAGGGACATGCCACTGATTCCGGGAGCCGCTTGAGGTAAGCGCCGCTTGGAGCTTGCACCCCGGAGCCTCTCCCCATGCCCCAATCCCCTGCCCCAGCCCTGATCCCCCTCCCTCTCTCCAAACCCCTCGATCCCATCCTGGAGCACCCTCCTACACCCCAAACTCCTCACCCCCTCCTACACCCCAACCCCAATTTCGTGAACATTCATGGCCCCCCATACAATTTCTATTCCCCGATGTGACCCTCAGGCCAAAACATTTACCCACCCCTGGTCTAAATATTGATTCTTTTCATTTTCTTGAATGGATGGTGTGAATGTGATGATGAAACTGCAATGTCTCTGTTTCTTTGCACCTTCTCATTTCTTAAAACGCTGTGTATGGGGGCAGCAGCCATTTTATTCTGAGTTGCTGCAGCCTGTTACAGGAGAGATGCACATTATGCTCTCTTGTGGAGACTCTGCTCGAGTTCATTGTTTGTTGTTTTCCTAAGTCTAAAATCACTAAATCCTAAGTCTACTCACACTGAAAGTATACGGAGTTGCTTTTTGTGGCAGAGTCAATGATTTTCAAAAAGGGAAAAAAATCATTCAGTGGAAAATTTAGAAAAAAGAAACAAAAATGTAATAAAACAGTCTTTGAAACTTCTGTGATTTTTTTTTTTTTTTAAACCTAGCTCTCTGGATAGAGGAAAATTACAGAGAAGAGAGTGTTCTCCTATATTCTGTCCTGTTCAGACTGTACTGCTCCCGTAACTGATTTTTACAAGTTCAGTGATATACAGGCACATGGCTGAAGTAGACTTCTGAATAAAAATATGTTTTGAGCCATTCATCATCAGGAGAAATACATCCAGTTAATTTCTAGCTTCTTAAAACATTTGGGTTAAATTCTGCTGTGATGTCTATGCTTGGGATTGCATTGGGTATAACTGGAGGGAGAATTTGGCTCCGTGTATTTATGAGGGACGGGCGGAAATTGCCAATTAGAA
Source organism: Macrochelys suwanniensis (assembly GCA_033296515.1). Lineage (NCBI taxonomy): Eukaryota > Metazoa > Chordata > Testudines > Chelydridae > Macrochelys > Macrochelys suwanniensis. Next base: position 21,970,518 of record CM065779.1, on the reverse strand, counting down.
ATTGTTGTGCTAACATGTTTTAGTAATTCCCCTACTAACTGGCAATTTAAACTATGAAGCAGAAATTGCATTTTCTAAAATCGATCTCCACATCCAGATGCAGCAATGCACCGGAGATTCTTTTAATAAATCCCTTTAAGTGGCAGAGATTTTGCACCTGTTTTTAAAATTTATTTACATCTAACTATAAAAATGGAAATATCACTTGCAGCCAAATGAGTGATACTGAAGATCCTAAGCATTGCCATTGAATTTTGCTATGTTTATATTTCAGCTCACCGAGGTTTCCACTGGGGTATTTCCCCCCCCCCACATCTATTCCCTAATTTAATAATAATCATTGATTAAGAATAAAGTAGATTAAATGATGGCATTGACCCCATCGGTAAGCAGGCTTCCATTTTGAAGCACTTACTGTAAAAATCTTGGCACATTTGCATTTTTTTAAACATGCAAAACATGGTCTTATCCCAGTTGCCCAGTGTTCATCACATTAATCTTTAAGGAGCTGAGACAGTTTGATATCAAAGGACTTGGATATGATGCTGCCAGGGGTTTTTATCTAATCCTGAATAGTGCTTAATACTGAGAGCTTTCTAAAGAGGCCAGAAGTAAACAATTTCTTTTGGCTAGTGCTTAAATCTCATCTCCTGCTGAGCCTTCTGGTCAGCAGCCTAACTTCCTCATTGACCAAGCCTTTTATTTTTAAGGGAGGCTGGGGATAGATAAATCATTACATATTTCCTATCTTCACCACATGCTGAATGAGCGATGAGGTTTTTCCATTTTTTCCTTGGTGGCTGTCTGTTCTCTTTGACTTTTGCGTAGTGTGAAAGATAGCTTTTTGATGGATCTGTCAGGCGTTCTAAAGATACCTACTGCACTTTTTAATTTAGTCACATAGGTCCTTCATCACATGTGACACAAAAGGCTGAATGATTTAATAAACCTACCACCAAGGAATAGCCACCTTTGATCTTTTTTTCCATGTCTGGAAAATACTCCTAGTGGTGCATGGGAGGATCGTGTTCTTAAATCACCAACTTCTAAATCAGTCAGATCCCTCCTCTGAGGGAAGGGAAGATGTGCACAATGGATATGTGGTGATAAGGAATAGTGAATGGAGGCCTGGGAAAGTTTGACTAAGATAAAACAAATACTAAAAATAGGATTTCTCTTCACAAACCTGATCACTGATCGGGTGTGTGAGGAAAAAGACAGTATGGAAAGTCTCATGTAACTAAATAAGCAGAAAGCTAAGTGTGTAATCTAAAGCACCACAGCCCAGATCCTTGGCTGATGTAAACTGTTGTAGCTCTAAGTCAATGGAGCTATGCTTACTTACACCAGATGAGGATCGGACTCCATATTTTTAAAAGCAGCCGGATGCTTTCTTATGTGTTGAGAGAAAACAGGATATGACCCCACCTGAGGCCTTGCCATCCAATTGGTGTATCCATTTTTCAGTCTCCTTTGAAATATCTATAAAAAGGAAAGTCAGAAAACATTTAAACCAGGCAGTTTTAATTCACTCCAAACATTACTGAGCGTTAGGAATTACAAATGTCCATGGTTTTTGACAGGTTTCAGAGTAGCAACCGTGTTAGTCTGTGTCAGCAAAAAGAACAGGATTACTTTATTTACTCACTTTATTTCTTCATGTTGCAAGGATAATAATAAACAGGAGAGTTCTTTTATCCAGAGTCTGCAGGAAGATTCATAGGGACTCAAATTAAACCTAAAAAGGATTTGCATATTTACAGTTGCAAATGCCAAACAAAATGAAATAGGTTAATTCCAGTGCAGAATGGAGTAGGTATCAGTCCCATGCCATTTGGATATGCTTTCAACATTCACAAGGAAAAGAGCTGGCAGAGTAATTTGCCAATAATTTTGGGGGGGAATGTGTGCAATTTTTTCATTGAATAACTTCTGAATACATGTTCCCATTGTTTGTTTGATTTGAGAGTGAGACCTGACACACACATTTCCAGTGTTTACCTGCTGCACCGAAGAGTTCACATATCATTTTAATAGAAGTGTAAACAATTACTTCAGAGTCAGAGTCACATCTCATTGGGAAAAGCGACAAAGAGTCCTGTGGCACCTTATAGACTAACAAACGTATTGGAGCATAAGCTTTCGTGGGTGAATACCCACTTCTTCAGATACATGTAGTGGAAATTTCCAGCAGTGGGTATTCACCCACGAAAGCTTATGCTCCAATACGTCTGTTAGTCTATAAGGTGCCACAGGACTCTTTGCCACTTTTACAGATCCAGACTAACATGGCTACCCCTCTGATACTGGATCTCATTGGGAGAAGAACCAGGTACTCCATGAAGTCCAGTAGAAATGTAGCTTTCTACTAGGGTGGTAGGCAGCCTTTAGAGCTGTTTGGAAAATAGAATTTTCCTTCTGCGGGAAATATCAACATTTTGAAATTAGCTTCTGTTCCAAATCAGAACAAAAAATTGAAATATCCGAAATGTGATGGAATGAAAAATTATGAAAAGCTTCTAATTAAATAAAAAAAACCAAAACCCCAACATTCAAATGAAAATTGTTTAAAATGGATGTTTTGACATAATTTCACTGTTTAGTTTTCAAATAAAAAAAATGAATAACAAAATGGTAGTCCAAGCCTAAATGAAAGCTTTCACATTGCCTTTCTTGCTGGAAAATCAAAACTTTTTGTGGAATTGACAGTTCCTGCAAAATAATCAAACAACCCCTTCAGTTTTGAAGAAACTGTACTTTTCAGTAAGGAAAACTCCCCCCCCCCCCCCCCCCACGAAAAATTTCTACCCCTTCTACAGGTAGAACACAACCCTTAAATGAAGAGAGTGATAGATATTCCTTTTGTGCAAGGAATGGTTCCTTCTTGCATGCATCCTGGTTTGCTCAACTGATCCTTTCCCCTAAATGGAAGGGTGAAAACCTTGGTGTGACTGGAACCTGGAATTGTCCTGAAGCAAATAATGAACATATAACAGATCTGAGAACCAAACTGTGGCTGGATCTGCTCCCTGCAGAATCCCTCAGAGCTTTCTGCACGTGCAGCATTTATTCTGTTGTGCATGTACCCACACCCCCCCGCCCCCCCCCACAGTTTTCCATGGAAATTAGAACTTTATAACCACCCCCTCCATAAGCAATAGATCATTTGTGATTTGTGGAGCAACAATGATTGTTTTATAAGGAGAAAGAAAAATAATAACCATAGAGTTAAAGAGAAAGATTGGGTGTTACCTATTCATACTCCCCACAAAGGAATCACTGAATGTTTCGCTGCATTAAACGTGAAGATTACATTATGCATGCAAGCCAGGGGCAACACGACGACATTTCTCTAGTTTATACACATACTAAAATGTGAATACCACAATATTTTCCAAACTACACTTTAAATCTATGTGATCTGCGCATCAGTGTGTAGCAAACCATGGCTTTATCCGCGTGCAGTTGTGCCTTAAGGTGCAGTCTTGGGAATGCTCTGAGTATCACTGCTTGGGTCAGCACCAGGAGGCAGAATATCTCCTGAAGTGCTCTGGTGTGCAGTGGGAGTAGCATACTTAATGGGGTGCATCATGCTCCCTGCCAACCCAGTTCCCTTTTGTGCTGGTCCCACTCAGTGGGTCTATGGCCCTGCCTCCTTTCTGCACCTTCTGGGGCACTGTATGCCCTCAGGGTACTACAGAGGGAATGGTCTCTGAACCTCAATGAGCAATTGGGCCTGGCCCTCAAACAGGCCACACAGAAGGTAAAGGCACCTTCCACTCTGTTTCACCACATGCATGTAAGATCCAGGTATAATTTGGCCCTCAGTGTGTGAAGATATGAAAGCCTAGTTGATTATATTGCCGTGCAATGTGTGTTAATTAAAATGAACAAATCAGAGTGGCGATTTCCAACGGGCTGAAGTGTCCTCCCAGTGAGGTCAGTGGTAAAACTCCCATTGGTCTCAGTAGGAGGAGAGACAGGCCAGTGCTGAGGGCTTCTGCAAATCCCACCCTACATGGCTTGCTTAGGTCACGTGAAGTGATTTGAAATCTTGTTTTCTAAACCCTTAAATACCATTTAATGCTTAATACGTTGGATCCTCACTAACCCTATGCAAATTTTACCCAGACCGTGTAAACTCCAGTATGGAAAAAACACTGTCATGGGTTTGGCAGTTTAACTGCTAACTTTCCCTTCCCTAGCAACAATGTAGGAAATGCTCTTCTCCAACTATAATTGAGAAGTGAGCGCCAGATCTGAGTTTGAATCTGGATCCAGAACGGAGTTTGGGCCCATCACTGATGCCTGTTGAGCCCTATTACATGTGTGGTCGAGGAGAGGTATAATATTCTATATGCACTGCCTGCTAGAGCCTGCACACTTCCAATGGATATTGCAAATGGGAAAAAGCCACATGACTGCATCTGTAAAGCATGTTTTTTATTTCTCTTGTGATGTGTGCAGCCGTTTTCTTAGTTCTTCATTCCGCAAAGCACTCGAGCATATGATTAAATTCATCCCACTGAAGCATGAAGCATTGACTTCATTGGGACTTGAGCACATGCTCAAAGCTACGCATATGCTCAAGTGCTGTGCAGAACAGGCTTTTGGCTGGGATTTCTAAAGGAGTTAGATGCCCAACTTCAATGGAATTTGGGAACCATCTTCTTTGGGCTAGTTTGAAAACCCCGGTTGTAAACATGTACTTAACATTAAGCACATGCTTAAATCCATGCACGTGCAGCAAAGCACTTAACTTGTTTACACGCCAAGATTTCCTTCCCTGTCCTTTTAAGGAGAGCCTGCCTCTGTGCATAGGCATAAGCACACGAGACAGAACAAATAGGTTGGAACCTGCACTGTGAGAAAACACAAGAGATCATTTAGAGAAAAAAACATTGACTAAAATTGAGCTGAATGGCTTTTTTTTTTTTTTTACTGTCCCTTTTAATTCCATCCTTTAATTAGTAGTATTGTTCCAAAATGTTTAGGTGCAGTGATGAGGGAATTTACGATACCTGCCCGCTGATAGTAATTTAGCATCTTCACATCTGCATTGTCTAATTAGATTTTTATCAGCCTTTGAAGGTCAGCCAGTAAAACTGTTACGTTGTAAGATTTAGGCTTAGGAAATTATCCCGTTATCGACTCTGATATTTTTTTGTTTTTAAACCTTGTCTGTTGCTATCCTCAAAAAGGATTGTAGAGCCACAGTCTAGCACAAATAGACTCCTGAAAGATTTTCTGCCACTTAGAAGTATATCTGCATATTTTCCCTTCCTTGTGAAAGCCATCCCATTGTACTCTGTGCTATTAAAGACAGATTAGCACAGCTAACCACGGAGGCTTGCCTGGTTCGGTCTTTCACTGTGTGATGGGCTTTACACACTGCCTCTGCCGTGGGTCACATTATTAAGCTAGGCGGGTGATTATTTCTCAACTAATCCAGATTTGGGCTTCTGGATGTTTGCTTCAGGAAATCATTCACAAAATTGTAGTAACAGTGGAAAATCTACTAGGCGGCCTGCTTCGGATCTCACTTACAAAGGTGTAATTCAGTCATTCTCAAACTGTGGATGGTAGAGAACTGATGGGTAACATGTCAGGTGTCTCTTCTTGCTTGTAATGCTAAATAACATTACAGCAATCTGAAAATACACACTGTTACCCCAAGGGGAGTAAGGTAACGCTTCAGAGAGAAAGTACTAGAGAAATGGTGGGTGTGGGGGGGAGATAGAAAAGGAAAACCCCTTTTCTCAGAAGAGCAGACTTGGCTCCCTCCCGGATCTGTCACCAGTGGATTTAGCTTACAATAAGGGTGTCCCTCCCACCCTGTGTGATGTAATTAAAATGAAGAAAAGACAAGGTAAGATGGTACAACAGGTAAGTATATTAAGGGTAAAGGTACAGAGAACTGGAAAAAAACGAACGGAAGAAACTCAAACTTAACCATACAGTGATTCAGTGACTGGCTTTAGAAGCTTGAAGCTCAGACCCACAAAACCTCCCTTGGTATTCAGAGAAACAATAAATAAAACCCCAATACAGAAACCTTTTCCTATGATTTAGGCGCAGTGGACACAGCATACAGAGGCGAAGCCGAGGACCTTCTACTCTTCGGCTGATTTGGAGCCTTCGCGGAGGACTACTGGGGAGTCCTGACGACTGCTGGATTTTGTTGCAGGCAGGGAGACCCTCTGGGATGATGGACACCAGGAAAGCAGGACCCTCCAGAGCACAGGAGCTGACTTGCGGCGGTGCCCGTGGGTGCTGTCGCCCGGCGTCACGCCGGGCCCCGCCCCCGACGCCGACGCAACATCGTCGGGGGCGGGGCCCCGCAACATCGCCCAGTGCTGCAGTAAGCTGGGCGCGGGCCCCGGTGTTGGCGGGGAGCTGCCGGTGGGTGCTGAGCACCCACCAATTTTTCGCCGTGGGTGCTCCAGTCCCGGAGCACCCATGGAGTCGGCACCTATGCTCCAGAGGTAAAATGGATTCAGTTTGCTGTGGCTGGGATAGTGAGGACAGGCCTCTCCTTCCTCAACCTCGCTGCAGGATAGATGGTGCTCTTCTCTCTAGCTCTGGAGTGTTAGGAAGACCCGATCGTGCACATGCTGCCGCTGGAATGGACAGCCCTGCCCAGGTGCTGAGCAAGTCCTTATATAGCCTTTTTGGCGGGAAAAACTGGTTCAGTCCGGTTTGAGCCAGGGAAATCCAGTGTCTTTTTAACAGTAAGCTAGCCTGCTTACAGAGATGGAGTCTGAGAGTCACAGATGATATACTCCATATTGGATTTCATTAAAACCAGTGATTTGCATAACCTTTACCTTATACACACTATTAAAACAGCTAATTAAACACATTTAAACAATACCAACACAACATTTCTTACTAACAACACATACTTTTCTCTTATTACTTTCCCTTGTCAGCAATTCCTGTAGTGGCCACAAAGCTGTTACACAGCCCTGAATGGGAGGAGAGGAGTCCAAGACATTTCTGCTATTAATTTGTGGCCCATGCTACGGCAAGGTTTGAGAACTCCAGGGGTAAATTCCTTGACTCCAGTGGGATTACTCTTGATTTACAGCAGTGTAATGGAGAAGAGAATCAGGCTCAGGGAGTTCTTTGTATACCTTTTATAGGTGAGGGGGTTATTTTTTTTTCCCTTCTGTTCTGAATGGTTCCTAAGGAACGAAGTCTGTTTCCTTTAGCGTAACATGCTGTATTCTGGCAGGGGAAAGCAGGAGATGTTACTATGGTGATCTCCGTTCAATCCAGGACACAGTGGTTACAGGCTCACCATAACTCTCCCCCAGCTCCCTCCCGCACCCCGTAAAGGCGTCTGTCTGCAAGGAAAAGTGACTGTCTTATACAGTTTACTGTGTTGGTCCCAGGGTATGAGACATGTCCTCTCATGCCCTATACAGTAGTATTCTGCTTCGATGTGGTTAAAGGACATAAGTAGCACAGCAGAGAACTAGTCTGCCCAGGGACGGCAGAATGGTCTAGTGGACAGGGCCCTGGACTAGGCGTCAGGAGACCTGGGTCTACCACTGCCATGCTGCATCAGTTCACCTCTCTGTATCCTCTCCCACCCTTTGCCTGGCTTGCTCATTTAGACTGATCACTTTAGGGCGGGGACTATCTCTTGCTAGGTGATTGCACAGTGCCCAGCACAATGGATCTTGTTTGGCGCCTCTAGACACTACTGGAATGCAATAATTCATCGTATGTTTTGGGATGTGGCCCAGCTGGACTTTCATCAGTAGTAAACAGAGAAAATCCTTTCACACCCCCAAAAGAAACCAATGACTTGTGCTCAAATACAGTGGTTTGATTCTTTTTATGTAATTTTTTTTTCTGGAGATAGAAGTAGGATACCCAACATCATGCAATATGCTTTCAGAATACAGTAATATATTTAGGGGAGTCCTTCCAATGCTGAAGGGCCAAAATAATTTTAAACTGTAGCTATGAAGATCTCTGTTCACTTGTGGTGGTCCAAAGCATATTGAAGTTAATGGTAAGACTCCCCTTCAGTGGGCTTTGAATCAGTTCCCTGTTACTTTATGCTTAATTATTCTTAAAGGAAAGTAGTGCTGATTTTGATCAGATGGGTTTTACTTGTGCTCAGAAAAATAATTCCGCTCAAATCATGTGTGTGGCCCCATACTACTCTATATCCCTAGAAGAGATACAAATAGCTATATCTTGATCTTGGAATGGGGTGGGGGGAGTGTGGAACTGTCTGATGGGTTTGACTTTTTAACCATAACTCTCGGAAGCAAGATTAATAAGAGTGACAGAGTAGATGGACATTCGAGTGAGGTTATTTTTTAAAGCCTATAACATGTTTTAGTGAGCTCTTTAGAGTCCTGCTATCTTTAAGACTGAGGTCTGCAGAAAAAATAGTTAGTCTGTTAAATTCACACTCGAGACCAGAAGTACATTTTTGAGAAAGAACACAGGGCATATAGATGCCAAGGTGTCAGCTGCCATAGAAATACTTCAGATAGATACTATGACAGATATTGCAACCCGAGCAGTATTTTTAGGGAGCATTGTATTAAATTTATGAATAGTTTATGGATGATTGTGTTCTACTCCATGGTGGGGGGCAGGTTACTTCTCCTCCTCTACAAACAAAAAACAGTGGAGGGGTGATTAAGGCATGTCACTGAGGCTAACCCACTCTAGACAGGTACCAGTCCCTGGAGAGGTTTGCATAGACTGATTCAAACTTGGGATTTTGGTATAAAGAGTCTGTGATGAAACTGACACAGGATTGTCTTTTTGATGCAGCCAAAGGACAGGGCCAATGGCGGGGGTAGGGGGCACAATACTAGTGGAAATGTTGGAAAGATTTTGTCCTATTAGGGCCCTGTACAACTGATGGAAGACTCCTGGTATGTTTAGTGTGTGTTTAAATCTGCTTATTGTTTTATTGGGTTTCTCTGTCATGCTTTTGCCTTAAGAATACAGGTGCTTGGTTAGAAAGAGCAGGGTGGTAACTTGTAACTGCTGGCACTACACTATTCATAGCCCTGTGAGAGAAAGCAAAGCATGGACATTTAGGCTGACTGGTTTGCTGGGGATATTGCAGTGTTAGGTAGGAGGCTGTGCAGCCTTAAAACCCCTGGTCAGAAGGGAGTAGGACAGAGCCCAGAGACAGGTGATAGCTGGAGTCCTGAGACTGGACTAGGCACTCCTGAAATGAACCACGGAGGGGGAATACAGGTGCAGTTTACCAGTGATGGAACACTAGATACAACCATATTGAGTTGCATCTGACACGTAGTGGCAAGGAGTCCTTCCCCTTCCCTGTCATTAATGGTGGCAGCTGACCCATTCTAGGACTTGAGCCATTGGTTTGAGCCACTTGTACCTAACTCTCTGCCAGAGTGGTCAGTTGATGGACCCCCTCTTACAAGGCCAACTGCATTGAAGATCTTTCCCTTATTGTGGCAATGACATTTGCTACAGTTTAAATTTAACTAACTCTAATGGCAAGCTACTAATAGTGACTGCATAGACACTACTAGTGCTTTACACTAAGAGTGTAACATCTGCTGTACAGTCTGATAGTTCTGCTAGAGTGTTTTTCCCCACCCTATGGCTAACATAAATTAGCAAACAGTTGTGGGAATAAAGCTCACTGTGGTCTACAGTAGGAGGTAGCTAGTTTTAGAAGAGTTCAGCTCTGACTGTAATTAGTTTATTCATTAATGTTTGGGAATTCAATGACCCAGCCACATGAGGTACAATTGAAAACTACTTGAACATATGGCATGATGATAATGCAAATTCAGTTTCTTAAAAAAGAAAAGTGCCTTTTGAGTTTTGTGTGATGTTGCATTCTCGTGATCTGTTCTGCAGTGATTGTTTCGTATTGTTTCATTTCAGACACTTTGGTCTATGCTTCCGACATACTGAGTTTATGTGCTTTTTAGCAGAATTAAATACTTATCTGGGTCTTTAATCCTTATCATAGAGTGTTCCCATAATGCCTTAATCTGTTCAACAAGCTATAGATATTCGTAGTCAATACTTGGTTTGAATAATCTTAAAAGACAAGTCACTTGCTGTTACTCCAATACACACATAATTATAGGACTCAACTTTAAGGCCTTGCCTCAGCAAGATACTTGACTCAGCAGAAAGAGGAAGTCTGGTCTAGTGGCTAGGGTACTACTGTAGTGCAGTGGACACCTGCTGGGTTCAAGTCCCCGCTCTACCACAGACTTCCTTGGGAATTACTTCACAGCTGTGTTGTGAGGCTAAATCCATTTAGATTGTGATACTACACTAATGGAGGATAGATGCCTAAGGAAGGTGGAGAGGGGTGCGCATAACTTTAAGCACCCGAGTAGTGTCTTTGACTTCACTGGAATTGTTTAGGTGCTTAAAATTATGCACATGCTAAAGTATCTTGCTGACCCAGGGCCCAAAAGGAGTCTCTGAAAAAGCACAATATTTGTGACGTGCCCTTCTTTGCATCTACAAAAACATGGATTGTATGTGTACAATTGGCAATTATGATAGGTTTCAGTGTAGTAGCCGTGTTAGTCTGTGTCAGCAAAACAAAAATAAGAAAGAAAAACTTGTAGCACCTTAGAGACTAACAAATTTATTTCAGCATAAGCTTTCGTGGGTTAGAACCCACTTCATCGGATGCATGGAATGAAACAGCAGACATTTCAGCATAAGCTTTCGTGGGTTAGAACCCACTTCATCGGATGCATGGAATGAAACACACAGCAGACAGATACTGCTGTGTGTTTCATTCCATGCATCCGATGAAGTGGGTTCTAACCCACGAAAGCTTATGCTGAAATAAATTTGTTAATCTCTAAGGTGCTACAAGTTTTTCTTTCTTAATTGGCAGTTATGAGGCCATTTGCCTGTTTTGTGTTTGCAAAGACGGGTCTTTCCATGTGCAAATAGGTGCACTCCAAACCTTGCAGGTAAACTTTCAGAATGTTTGGAAATATTTCTTTTCAAATGTGACCTCTGCAAAGTTGTTCATTATTAAAGATGGATGAACTGGTTTAAATGAAACAAGAACCAATTCAAACCATTGCTGATTCCAACCATTTGTTGATCAAAATGTTTTCATTTAAGTTTAACAAAACAAACAAGCAAAGAAAAATTATCTCTATACCCCTTAAATTTGACTAGGTCTGGAAGTTGAAGTAACAAGATTGGGGCTATTCTTGTATTTCTGACTCATTTGAAACCAGAAAAGCCTGGAAATATTGCCTGAAACCCTGTTCTCGTGAGTTTTTTTCCCAGGCTGTCTAAGCACTTCAGGCCTTAGTTATAACAAACATCCATCCTTGGTGATGTCAGCCAATACTGAGATTTTCTATATTTTCACAAAGTGCATGATCTAATGAATTAGACACAAGAGTGGGAGCTAGGAACTCCTGAGTTCTAAAATCCTGGTAAGTCACTTAACTTTTTTGCCTCCAGTTCCTTATGTGAAATGGAGATACTTACTGAAGAACCTCCTACTAGTGTTGGCGTGACTGATTGGCCAATGCTTGCACATTGAGGATGTAATATGCCAAAAATTACTATACACAATTTAAGGTCTGAGATGAAGAGGAGAGGTAGATGAATAAACATGCTCTGACATACAAACATGCAATGTCTTTTGCAATCTCTGTATGTTCTTACCAGCTGGACTTTGTTTGGGAGTCTGGGGACTACCGTTGAAAGATTAAACACCTGGTTGCTATTTCATGTTTGCATTGTACTAATTTTCATGCAAACAGCAAAAGTAAAATTTTATAATTCTCTAGAGGGTCCCTAAAAATGTCTAATCCCTGTCAAATTGATTCCAGGAACACCTGTCTAATATATGACTTGTGCAAAATCTTTGAGTGTTTTGTAAAGTCTAATTCATTCCTACGCCATAGGGACGCCTTTGAAATTAATATGCTCTGTCTCAATATTTAAAAAACATTAATTGCAAACATTTTAAATCAATGTTGTGAACCTAGCGGGGAGGAAAAGAAGCTTAAGTGTGGGGAGCCAGATGTTTGAGTATGCTCCATCAGCCATTTCTCTCTTGGAACAGTAGGTGCACAGATTCAAAAGAAAATGGAAGATCAGAATGCAAGGGTGACTTCAAAAAGGACAAACTTGCAGTGCAGACAGTGATGATGGCTAGTTGGTCTAAGAACAGAAAGAGATGTGTGCAAATAGAGACCTCACTTAAATTATTTAATACTGCTGAATGATGTATTTAACAACACTATGAAAAATCAAAGCCCTAGCTAATCCTTCAGGATAATATTCAGTCGTGACTATAAAACAGGAGCATAGACTTGCCAGACTAGTTCAGACCAATCATTCAGCTAGTCCAATAACCTGCCAACAACAGTGGCTTTGGAGGAAGGCCTAACCCCCCCATAATTTACCTACCCCATGCAATACTGTAACCCCTACGACTCCCACCCATCCTGCTCTAATTTACCCAGGTACTCTCTAACATAAGAACAGCCTTGAAACAACCCAGCAGCATGTTTTGCTTCCAAGCTGAGATAAGGGTACATCCAGGCTGTAGAAATGACCCCACCAGTGGGTGTTCAGCCGTGGCTATGCCTTCCCTGCACTGCTACTGTAATTGGCTAGGCTGCTGTTCAGAACAATAAAATCCTGCCTACGCTAGGAAAAAGATCTATTGTTGGCAGCTGATGTCAGTGGTGAGTTCTTCGGCCTACTCTCCACCAGGATTGAAAGCTGTTTGGTTGCTAGTGTCGACTAGGGTTGCCAGGCATCCGGTTTTCAACCAGAACACCCACTCGAAAAGGCACCATGGTGGCTCCGGTCAGCACTGATGACCTGGCCATTAAAAGTCCAGTTGGCAGCGCAGTGGGGCTGGCAGGCTCCCTGCGTGGCTCCGAGCGGCTCCTGGGAAGAGTCCGGCATGTCCCTCTGGCTCCTAGGCATAGGGGTGGCTACGGGAGCTCCGCACGCTGCCCCTGCCCTGAGTGCTGGCTCCGCACCTTCCATTGGTCAGGAACCACGCCCAATGGGAGTTGCAGGGATGGCGCCTGCAGGCAGGGGTAGTGTGTGGAGCCCCCTGGCTGCCTTTCCACCTAGGAGCCGGAGGGACACGTTGTCACTTCCCGGGAGCCGCCTGAGGTAAGTGCTGCCTGGAGCCCGCACACCAAACCCTCTTCCACACCCCAACCACCTGCCCCAGCTCTGAACCCCCTCTCTCACCCAAATTCACTCCCAGAGCCTGCACCCCACACTCCCTCCTGCACCCCAACCCCCTGCCCTAGCTCAGAGCCCCCTCCTGCACTTCTAACCCCTTGGCCCTAGCCTAGGGTGCCAGGATTTGGGGGGTGGCATTTCGGTAGCGATGACTCCCGGTGGCGATTCGGCGGCAATAAAAGCAGTCGCCGAAACGCCGCTGAGTACGCAGCTTCAGAGGAGCTGCTGCTGTGGGGGGATGGGGAGCTGCCGCGGGTGGGGGGGTCTGGCTGCCATGGGTGGGGGGCGAGCTGCCACCGGCTGTCACGGGTGGGTGGGGGGCCGCCGCGGCCCATGGGCAGGGTGCTGGCCAACGTGGGCAGGGGGGGTTAGCCGCCATGGCGGGGGGGAGCTGGCTGCCACGGGGTCAGGGGCAGCGTTGGCTGGGGGAGGAGACCAGGACTGGTGCAAGGAAGTTTCGCCTAGGGTGCAAAACTTCCTTGCACCGGCCCTGCCGGAGCCCCCTCCTGCATCCAAAATCCCTCATCCTCGGTCCACCCCGGAGCCTGTACCCCCTCCCCGACCCCAGCCCCCTGCCTCAGCCTGGAGCCCCTTGCCTCAGCCTGGAGCCCCCTCCCACACTCTAAAACCCTCATCCCGGGCCCCAGCCAGAGCCCTCACCCACTCCTGCACCCCTGCCCCAGCCTGGTGAAAATGAGTGAGTGAGCGAGGGTGGGGGAGAGGCAGTTTTCTGCTATTAGGATGTTGGCAACTCTAGTTGTAGCCAGGGCCCAAATATCTTCTGCTTCCATAATTGGAAGCATGCTAGATGTTTGGTTTCAAGAGGTGACTGGGCCTGTAGGTACTACTGCAGTCTGGGCTCCACCCTGCAATGTGTTGAGTGTTCTGGCCCTCATCCAGCAAGCCTCTTAAGTGCAGGCCTAATTTTAAGCGCAAGGGTAGTCCAATTTAAGCAGGTGAGTAGTTCCAACTGACTTCAAGTTAAGCAGGTGCTGAAGTGCTTTGCTGGAGTAGGGCCAAAGTGCTATCATCTTGCAGAATTGAGCTTTATCAATGTTGAATCATTCTATAAGGGAGACAAGGTCCGGGAGGTAATATCTTTTACTGGACCTACTTCTGTTGGTAAAAGACAAGTTTGAGCTACACAGAGCTCTTCTTGTAGCCCAGAAGCTTCTCTTTCACTAACGGAAATTGGTCCAGTAAAAGATATCACCTCCCCCTCCTCATCTAATATCCTGGGACCAGCATGGCTACACCACCACTGCAAACAATTCTATAATCACTCTTAGAAATATATTGATAGAGGAGAGATTTTACACTTCTTAAAAATGTGTGTCAAGATTTTAGCTCAGTAAAGCAATGACTGACAAACTTGACAAGCACCCTTAACGAATTGCCAAGGCCATAATGAGCAATAATAAAAACAAGCTCATTGCCGTGTTCTCAGATTGCCCTGAGTAATAAGGATCAGTTAGCTAGAAAGGCTAATAGTACTAGAGACTTCATTTTGTCATAGAAGAATTTAACACATTCTTATAAAGCACATCACAGTTAAATGAGACCTGTTTTTCCATATGGAAATTGAATAAAATTAGAACTGAGCCCCGCCTCCCCCATTAGTAAGATAAGTGAATACAAGTACACTGCTCTCCAGACCATAGTGTTTAATTCAGGTATCAGCAAGGAGCTAAGACTAAATTGCCATTTGTATTAATCAGATAATTCAGTAGAAAAGCCAACAAGAAACTGGCCAATGGGAGCTGGGGGCATGGTGCCCATTTTAAAATTTCATATTTAAACGTAGGATGGCTCCTAAAAGCCCCAATTGGGTTTGGGACCCCATTGTGTTAGGAGCTGTGTAAACTCCTAGGTCCCTGCCCTAGAAAGCTGAGAGTGTAAGGACCTGATCTTGCAAACACTGATGCATGGTTTTAATTTTTATGCTTGTGAGTAGCCCCATTGGCTTTAATGACTCATGTAGCAGTTTTTATTCGTGCCCTAACTATTTAGGCAGGAATTCAATCAGTGATAGACAAGCAACATGGGGAAAAAATATTTTAGCCCTGATACCGCAATGAAATTCACAGGTCTCCTTTGCCCACGTGGAGTTGCACTGACATCAGTGGGGCTCCATATGGGAACAGGTTGCCTACATGTGTCTGAGGATCAGAGCTCTGGCTAGTCTAGGATTGGGGCCCTGTGATACTTCCCAAACCATCCTCCCAACGTCCAAGCTATCCTCTGTCCACGTGTCCCAGTCACCATGCTCCACCCTTGCTGACCGAACGTGCCATTCTTTCACCTTAACTCCATGACGGAAATAGATTCAACCTCACCTGGAAGGCCAGGGAGAAAAGAGCAGGTATCAGATGGTGCCTGAGCAAGGTACTGAAGGACCCTAAATGACTGCTCTCTTATAGGACTGGCTGGAAAACTAAGAATTCTGTTGTGTGAATAACTTCAAGGTTTAAAATTTTGTTTTCATCCCATGTAGGAACACTTGAGACTTTTCATGGGGGAAAAAATGAGTTCATCACTGCAGGATAGCCAATAGCCCAGTGATGAGGACACTCACCTGGGATGGGGGATACCCAGTTCAACTCCTTGCTCTGAGTCAGGTAGAGCAAGGACTTGAACTTGGATTTCCTACATGATAGATGGATGTCCATTCCTAACCTATAGGCTATTCTGTGGTCTTTCTCTGACCAGAACTTCCATCCTGGACCTGAGACTCTTTCCTGAAGAAAGTTTTGTCAATACAGAAACATTTCTGTGAAAGTTTCAGTTTCCAAATGTCTGCATTTTTTGAGGGGAAGAGCGGTTTGCCGAAACGTTCCTGCCCAGCTCTATGCCCCTGGCCTTCTGCACTCTATGGTGGAAGCTTCAGTGGCTCTCACCTTGTGGAGGAGTAGGGTGAGGCGTCTCCTACCTCCATTACAGAGTGGCTTTGGGTCAGACCTAGTGACAGTGTAAAGTGCTCATTGCTTTGTATGATTCGATCATAAGGCTTGTTTACACTGTCTCACAGTTCAGACTACAGGGGTATGAATAGCAGTGCGCGAAGTGCGGCACTGTAACCCTACTGTGTGGATGCGGTGAGTGGGAGCGAAAAGGTTCTTAGTCCGCATTAATGTAGCCCTCTTCAAACAGGACGACACTAATGTGATCTAGGAACCTATTCATTCTCACCCGCAGCATACATGCAGGGGAATTACACTGCAGCACTTCGTGCACTGCTTTTCACACCCTTGCAGTCCAAACTGTGGGGCAGTGCAGACCTAGACATAGCCTGAGGGACCAGGTAGGGTTTTCAGAATGAGCAGAGATGTACTGACTCTGCTCCCACTGAAGTCAAAGGAGACTTTTACCACTGACTTTAGTAGCAGAGGGTTAAGCACTTCTGAAAGTCTCTCCCTTTATTATTAAACTGAGGGTTGAGGCTTTTCCTGTTAATAATAATTTGCGATTCTAAACTGTATAATTTTGCATTATAATAATCTGCAAAGTGCCTTAGGAGGCACCGTGGGTGGTGGGGGGGGGGAATCTGTATTGTGGACTTACACCATCGCAGATAGTGTGAGCCAATGGTCAGATGGCTAGCACTATATGTTTATCACATCACAGTGAGTAATCTTTCTGTCTGACATCTCTGCCCTGCCTGGCTCCTAAGTAAATACCATCAGGAAACATTGATGGGAGTGCATGTTTCAAGGGCAGAACTGAAAACATCTTGCAGTCCCTGGAACATTACAGAGTTCAAAAGGGACCAAGGAGACAGTAGCAGCTATTGTAATTCAACCAGCATCAGCAGAAGCAAAGAAAGGTCAGTGCACCATTTCGGAGCGCAATTGAGCATGGGAGTAGCTTGACCCTTCTGTCCCCAGCTCAGAGTTAAGGTAGAATGATTTAAACCAAATGCAATCTGAGTTGTATCTCTATGGTGACAGGCTCATACAGCAGCCAGAGTTCAAACTCCTTTTCTCCTTGTACCTTTTTACAATAGATAGAGTACTCTGAGAGTCTAGCAATTATTCTCTATTATGACCCTGGTTCAGCACAGCCCTTAAGCTCATGCCTACGGGCAGTGAAGTCAATAGGACATCACCATATGCTTAAAGCATCTAGAAGTATAGGGAATATCTAGTAAAAAGGTAAAAGGAGACTTTTTAAACAGTACCCAGGGTCCTGGAGGAGGTTGTTATATGTTGGGAAAAATAGCTGGGAGGTTTGCTGGGCCCCGCCTTGACAAAAATAGCCATTCTTTCTGGGCCAGAGTCAATGCCCATTAAAGTGAAGGGAAAGACTCACTGAAGTCGTTGGAAGCCCTGCATCAGGCCCACGGACCCGCGTCATCCCTTATGTACCATCCAGTGAGCACCCAAGACATCTGTGCGCGCATGCTGTGTCATTTTCTCTGTACATCTGGGCTTCAGAAATGTTCGAGAGCTGCTCCCTGCTCCCCCTTCCAGTGCTTGGTACTCAGAGACGAGACAGTGCTGTGCAGTCAGTGTCAGTGGCATGGTGACAAATTCCAGCATCCTGCTTACAGCAACCAGTGATGAGTGGCTCATTTCATGAAAAACGAATAACGGGGTGATGTCCTAGATCATGCTGCTAAAATGAGCCTAACCAGGAAGGCACTGAGAATGAATGCTTTTATTAGCAGCATTCTGCTCTCTGGCTGGCAGTTAGAGTGGTCTGGGTGATTTCTCCTGCCTTTTACAGCTTGTAAAAAACATCATAACCTTACACCTCAAGCCTTAGATCTGAAACAGTCTCCACATCAGCATTTCACCTGACCCCAGGATTCTACTTCTAGGAAGGAATGGTCAAAAGTAACACCTTTCCCTGGAGCCAAATCTTTACTGCTCATTAGACATCACATTGCCAGAAACACTATTGCCTTCTTTGGCAGGAAGCCTTTCTTTCTCCTTTCAGGTTTTCTCATATATTTCAAGTGCCAGCTGTGGGACACGCTTTTATATAAGGGCTTAGACCCTTATACAGACAGGTATTAAGATACCGTGGCAATGGGAGCTGGACAGATAGCTAGATAAATGGATCAGGTAGCTGTTTTTCGGTCCTCCATGGAGGGATTCCAGATTTATGCTGGTGTATCAGATTTTAGTTGGAAACAGCTAATTAAATGCTCCCTCAATCTATGCAGCACTGACATTGATCAATGAAAGAATGAGCTGTTTATGGAATCTGGAAACCTCCCCCATGCAAGTGACAAGAATTATAATCCATTAGAAGCTGCAATATAGGATGATTATTTTAATTTTTTCAGTATCTTCAGAAAATAATACCAAGGAAAAATATTCATAGCAGAAGAAGCGATGGAGAGGACTGAATCTAGATTATAGAGCATTAGGAAAATATAAAAGCCAAATAAATGAAAATTATGGATATTCCCACATAAAGACTTTATCAGTCAGGTGAAAAGTTTGTGAGGGAAGCAGTTTGTTGAGCCAGAATGTTGTTTTCCACATAACTGGTGAAGTGAAACCATCGTGGCAGGTGATCAAGACTTCCTAGACTCAGCTGGAATAAATCAGTTTAGCCCCACTGAAGTTAATAGAACTATACCAGTTTATGCCAGCTGAAGATCTGAACCACTGTGACTCAGATTTTCCCAACACAGATGGTTCTGGGTTGTTCCCAGTTCATGATGGACAGTATTGGAAGCAATGAGAAGGAAAAGACATTGTCTAATTGGAACAGGAGGACCAGATTTAGCCCTTCACCACTGGGTCAAGCATCTCCTGACATCTATGCCTGGATTTGGCCCTGGAGATTTTGCCTAAAAGTCCTACACTCTGGTTTAAGATAACTGATTCATCCATAAGAGCTTTGCATTGACAACTACATCCATCCAGAAAAGTCCAAATACACTCTGTCTCCAGCAGACACAAACACTAGAAACAGCTTGTAATCAGATGGACATTTCTTTTTTAAGACCCTCCTTTACCCTCCCTCCTGCTCCCCCTGCCCCAACTTTGCTACCTCCCATAGGCTATTGTAGGCAACAATCCATTGCGCAATTTATATTTATAGCCTCCTTCTGGTGTGTACATGGCAGGCATCTGTTTCTGCTGGTTTCATCTGGGAAGGAACTTGTTGCACGACTCCTCGCTGTTTCCCCTACTAAAATGACAGTTTGTGTGGAATGAAATTAAAGTGCCTGTGATTTGATACCCTCTGCATGAAATGCAGAGAGACTACAGGGTAGGGGAGGCAACTATTTAGACTCTTATGTTTTTCCCTCAAGTGAAAGAATACAGTCAACAGCGCGGTTCCTGAAGGTGATGCTCTGATCTCCTAAAGATGACACAGCATCTAACAGCTCTTGCCATAAATCATAAATCTCCCTCAAGAGGTTCTCGACACTAGCTATTTATATTCCAACGGGTTTAGGGAAGAATCTCTGATCCTATTTTAAAAAGCTTACATTGTATATCTTTGGTGTATTCTTTTCCCCTCACCTCTTTTCCTTTCAATATTTTCCATCTTAGCATTTCTTTAATATCTGTGTCTGATGAAAAAATGCAGCAATGCTACATCTGAGCTACATAGAAATGTAGAAGGATCAGATCTGAAAGAATTTTAGATCAGGTGAGTGATACCCACCAATTTTGCATCAAATGCTTCCTTGAGTATTATTACACCTTGATATCAAAGATGACATGTCTGACAGTTTCACCACTATGGGCAAATACTATTGGTAGGTTCCTCTGAGTATCCAGGAAGGTCACTTTCTTTGGACCACGTGTACTATTGGAGCGCTCTTATCATTTGGGGAGGCAATCTGATTATTATTATTATTATTATTATGTGCTTGCCTGTCAAGGTTTCTTTGTTAGACTACCTGTACTTGATTATAAACCAAATCCCCCCTGTCTCCTGCTACATTATTGAAGGGATTTCAAAGAAAATCGGACTGAATAACTGCATCATCTATTTTTTTATGTCTTCTGCAACGCTCCTTGTAAAGGTAATTCATCCATACAGGTTGATTTCCCCTCTGAAATATTTTCAATAAATTAAGTCTACAAACATTCCAGTTAGTTTTCTCTCTACTCTTTTTTTTTTTAGCTTTCTGTGGTCCCAAGGCCTATTACTAATTTCTCCAGTATTAGTTAGAACAGGCTTGCTTTCAAACAGCCTGTAGTGTTTTGGAGGGATGGAAAAGGAAAAAGAAAAAGGGAAGAGCTTTGCTTTCATTATCTTGTGAAATGTTAAGATGTCAAATTTCTCATTCTGATTGCCTTTTGGACAGAGCACATGTATCAGCCTTCACAGTTGCTTTTAGTCGGCTCTGATTTCTGTGGTGACGATGACAAGCCACTAAAAACTGCATCCTTCTGGGGAATTTGGGTGGTCGGTAGGGCTCCTCAGGAAAGTGTCAGCCACCACTGGGAACTTCCCTGGTTAATATTCTGCATTGGGTTGCCACCCATCCAGTTTTCACCTGGACAGTCCTGGTTTCAGCTCGTGTGTCCGGGTGCCATTTGACAAGCCCTGAGGTCCATTTTTTTGATCCAGGGTGGGACTTCGGGGCAGGGCCAGCTCTGGCTTTTTTGCCGCCCCAGGCAAAAAAAAAAGCGGCCGGAGCGGAATGTGCCGCCCTGAGATTAGCCTGAATGCCACCCCTTACGATGTGCCGCCCCAAGCATGTGCTTCCTAGGATGGTGCCTAGAGCTGCCCCTGCTTCGGGGGAAAGAGGCAGAGAAGGGGGCAGGGCCCTGGGGGGCCAGTTACCAGTCATTAGAAAGGTGAGAACCCTAATTCTCCAGGAGGTTTAAATCCCATCAAACTTTTTAATGTTATAATGACCCTAATCTCCTTCCTCAGCAAAACCAAATTATTTATAAACCCATTCAGCTTCTTTCCCCATTGCAAACCATGGGGCCTGATTCAGCTGCCACTGAGGCCTATGGGAATCTTTCCCTTGACTTCAGCAAGAGATGGATCTGCCCCTAGTTGATCTGTGCTCTGCTGCTCTTGTGGCATATCTCATTCCACTCAGGCTGTTCTCTAGCCGTATGAAACGGAAAGGCTTGTTGAGGGACTAACTTTGGCATTTCAAAATGAGTTGGCTTCTGACACCTTGTCATATGATGATGATAAAGAATCGGAGCAAGAGTCCCTTTCTTCTAATGCTGAACAAGGAACTTGACTAGAGTCAGGGGAGACGTTAGAAGGTTGACCATTTGCTATTTAAATTCTGTGAGCTAGGTTGTGCCATTTAGGTGCAGCTTGTAATGCGGGGGAATGCAGAGCCACACTACCCCATGGTGTGCTCCACCCTGTATGTGGGTCCTGCTTTGCCCTAGCCGGGCACCTTTCTGCTCCCCTGAGCACAGGGACTGAAATTCTGCCCAGCATTTATGTGAGTTCTGCAAGGAGAGAAACTCCTTTTAATGCCCCCCACATAGGGTGACCATATTTTCCCAAAGGGAAAAGGGGACACCCCTGGGCTGGCCCAAGCCCCCCGCTCCCCCATGTGGGGCCGGCCCCAGCCTCCCTGCTTCCACCGGGCTGGGCTGAGGTCCCTCTCCCCACTAGTGCCTGGGGCCTGCCATTTACAGAAGGTGAAATCTCAGATATTTTCCTAATATCTAAACTAAATCTCCTTTGGTGCAAACTAAGCCAATTACTACTTGTCCTGCCCTTGGTGGATGTGGAGAACAATTGATCACTGTCCTCCTGCTTGTATATTTGAAGACTGTTACCATGCCCCCCTCAGTCTTCTCTTCTGTAGACTAAAGATGCCCAGTTTTTTTTCAACCTCTGATCACTTTTGCTGCCCTCCTCTGGATTCTGTCCACCATAAAGTGTGGGGTTCAAAACTAGGCTCCAGTACAGAACTTCAGTGGAATTACAGCAGAGAAGAATCTAATCTAGTATTAGGAAACCAGGCTCCTGGATTTTGTTCCCAACTCTCTGATGGACTTGTTGTGTAACTTTGGAAAAGTCCCCTACCCTTGATGTTTCAGCTTACTCACTCACCTGTGACGTGGATGTAATAGTACCTGCTTCAAAGGGATACTGTCAAGTTTAATGTTAACTTGGCTTAAGCCATGTTTGTAGATCCAACTTTTACCCTGAATAACTTCTAAAATATTGCTTCCCCAAGGGAGCACTGGATGCAAGGCACTAACTGAAACTCATAGAGTCCAAAGTCAGAAGGGACTACTGTGATTATCTCGTTTGACCTCATGTATAACACAGGGCGTAGAAATTCCCCCAGATATCAGTTTGGGGAGAGTCAGAGTCATAATGTGTGAAACAGGAAGGCCTGCATTGCTCAGGGGTCTATTGCTCAAACAACCTCAAATTTGGTCCATTAACCCCAGATTCTCATGAGGCACAGCTGTTTTCAACATAATCGGATCTGCCCATGGAACTGTCTTACTGAATGAGTCCCATGGTCCATCTGATCCTGTGTCTTGTCTCTGACAGTCACCGGTACCGGGTAGCTTCACAAGGTGTAACCTTCTCCCCCCAGAATGGGTAGTGATAAAATAACATGCTCATCCATAGTGGAAGATTCTTCCTACCCTCAAACAGTATGCGGTTGGCTTATGTCCTGAAGCATGAGGGTTTGCATCCTTTATAAATGTTTATCTTATCGAAGACAACTGCAGACACTCTGTCATTTATCTTGTCTTGAATTTTTGTGTCCAGCCAAGTTCTTTGCCTCCCTGATGCTTTGTAGCAGGGATTTCCACAGGTATAATTATGCACTGTTTAAAAGAAAAGGTGTCACTTTTTATCAGTTTTAAACGAATTGCCTTTGAGTTGTATTGGGCATCCCCTTGTTCTTCTATTCTGAAAAAGCATACGTAGAAGCACCCGACTATCCTTCTCTGTACCATTCATTATTTGATGCCTCTCTACCATGTTGCCTCTTGTTCTCTCTTGTCCTTTCCTTATCTCTTTAATCTCTTCTTCTATGGAAGTCTTTCCATGCCTGTACTTTCCAGGCTGCCTGATTCTGCTGTACTCTTTTGAAATGAAGTGAGCAGAACTGAGCATAGTATTGGAGGGGAGGTGGTACCATTGATTTGTATAATAGCATTCTAACATTTTCAGTGTTACATTCTCTTCCTTAACACCACCCAATATTTTGTTTTCCCTCTTCGTTCACTGCTGGATTTTAAGCATAAGTTTTTCATTGAGCTGTTCACAATGCTGCCTAGGTCTCTTTCCCAAGTAGTTATTAATTTAAACCCATCAATGTGTCAACATAAGTCAAATTTTCCTTCCACAGGTGTGTAGAGTGGATTAATTAGTTATATAGCACTCTACAGATATTAAGTATTATCAAGTTAGAGGAAATAAATAAAAATCCTCTCTTAATAATTTTAAATGGCTTTATTGATAGTACGGTTGTTGCATAGACACTGATATGAATACATCAAAATATTTGCAAGGTATGCCATTTCCTACTGGAGTTCTTAGAACTGCAGTATTCACTTTCACTGTTATCAAAACTAATATGCATAAAGTGAAACTCTATTCTCGACTTAATCGCAAAACAAATTTGCATTGGGCAGAAAAACAATTCTGTTTACAAATAAGAGATTTTTATTAACGTGATTATTCGACTCTTCCCTCATCCCTCCTCCTTTTAATCCACTTGAGGCACATGATAATAGCACAATACTTCATTTTGTGTGGCAACATTATCTTCACCAGTAAAAGCAGATTAAATAATCCAGCCAGGCTGGCCTGGGAGACTGCATGAAAATACAGATTCAATTAGAAGATTGATAGGGAGGGGAGAGCTATCATTGCTGTGATACAAAGCTTCTTAATATCCACAAGACTATTGTGCAAGACAATACATCATTTCAGCCACTACTCTGGGAGTCTAAACTGATTTTCTATGGGGACAGCTTTGAAAATGCTCTTGGACCATTATAGTTTTTATTGGGATTCTGTGAAACTCTTTTTAAAGATGTGGGACCAGCTAGTGTAAATTGATCTAACTTCATTGATAACAATGCACCTTGGCCAGCCAGGGCAGAAAATGTTTTTGGTGCCCTCCGCACCAAAAAACTAAATCCCACAGTTGGCTAATTAGTGGAGTGCAACAAACCTCCATTGCAATCAGTGAAGATAAAACAGTTGATCAAGCAGAGTGGCACCCCTGGAAAAAGGTGCCCAGGCCAACAACCCTGCTTGCCTGTCCCTTCAACCTGCCCTGCAGAGGGAGAAGCAAAGTTACTTATAAAATTCTGGGTGCCCTGGACACTATTTCATTCCTTCACACATGTTATTGGGTTAGGTCAGTCTGCATAGGTGTGGGTCTCTTCAGCACAGCATTGGTATATTTTCAGTTTGAGGACAGAGTATATTGGATTTTGTTAAGGATTTATTTCTTAAATAGCAACTTTTGTCTATTCTAATCCTACCTGGGTTATCTTTGACACTTGCATCTATCAGGATTTAAATATGCACTGATTTCGTAACTGCTGACATGTGCCAAGATGAATAATATCAGGGAAAGGACGTTAAACATTTTCTACGGCAACAGTAAACTGAACAATAACCAAAGCCCAGTTGTTACAATTGGATGTGTGCAGAAAGAGTCTTGAAATCAGTGTTGCGGGGGGAGGGGAGCGGGGTGGAAGCATGGGTGCAAGAGTCCACCTGGATCCAATTGCAAGATCACAGCCTTAGCTGTCTGCTAGTAAAAGAGTTTATCAGATGTCTGATTCACAATGGATGCTACTCTTTCCTTCAGGTGAGTAGTGCAGGGAACTATCTTGACCAGTCAGTGGAATCCCATCAATATTCAGCTTGGGGGGAATCTTAGTCTGAGAGAGGTGCATGCCCAATTCATAGTGATTTTAATACCTTTAGGCAGCTTTGAAAATCTTAGCCATACAACTGGAACCTCACTACCTATGAAACTACTATTTTGTTTATTTGTGTTGCAGTAGGCACTTAGGAGCCCCACTCATGGACCAGGACCCCATTGTGCTAGGTGCTGTACAAACAACAAAAATCTTTGTTACTCTATTAAAAAAAATCTGGCATTACTCTTTTGAAATACTAAGTTAATTGCAAACTTCTTATTCCGGGGTGTGTGTGTGTGTGTTTGCTGTTAGCATGATAACAACTACTCGGCACCTGCTGAAATTGGTGGGAGCTTTGTCATTGCTTTGTCATCAGGCCCTCTTGGGTCGAGCCATTTGGTGCATCAAAAACAGTGAACGTATGGAAAATCTGATACAAGTGAACTGTGAGCTGTAACTTTATATGGCATGTAAGTTTCTCTGGAAAGAGACGGCCTGGAGGATAATTTGTAATCTAATATCCCCTCTTCTAAAAGAAAAGCAGCCATTGTTATAACTGTGTGGAGTCAGGGTGACCCGCAAGGCTGGGCAGCTTTTGTTTCATTAGTGGGACACTCATTGAATTCAGTGTACTGATGCACATTCAGACCTGGGTTGTCCAAGCGGATCACAAGGTTCCTGGTCTATTGCAGCAATTCTGCTAAATTCAGAGATGCTCTCCCTGCAACACCCTAGCCCAGGGGTGGGCAAACTTTTTAGCCCGAGGGCCACATCTGGTTATGGAAATTGTATGGCGGGCCATGAGCGCTCACGAAATTGGGGGTTGGTGGGCAGGTGGGCTCCGGCTGGGTGTGCGGGCTCTGGAGTGGGCCTGGAGATAAGAGGTTGAGGGTGCTCTGGGCTGGGACCGAGGGGTTTGGTAGGCAGGAGGGGGTTCAGGGCTGGGGCAGGGGTTGGGGCATGGGAGGAGTTCTGGGGGGCAGGCTCCGGGCGGTGCTTACCTCAAGCATCTCTCAAACAGTGGCATGCCCCCCACCTCCGGCTCTTACGCGGAGGTGCTGCCAGGCGGCTCTGTGTGCTGCCCTGTCTGCAGGTGCCGCCCCTGCAGCTCCTATTGGCTGCAGTTCCCGGCAGGGGGCCGGAGTGGGGATATGGATAGGAGCCGAAGGAGGGATATGCCCCTGCTTCTGGGAGCCGTGTGGAGTGAGGCAAGACCCCGACCCCGCTTCCTGGCTGGAGCGCCAGAGCAGGGCAAGCCCTGGACCCTGCTTCCCGGCGGGAGCTCGAGGGCCGGATTAAAATGTCTGGAGTGCCGGATGTGGTCCCCGGGCCATACTTTGCCCACCACTGCCCTAGCCCCACCCTCTCAGAAACAGTCCCTGGAGTAGTATGCTGCCTACTGGCACTGAGGGAACCCTGTTTCCCTAATCAAAACCCCTCAAGCTGATGACACTGAGCTCAGCTTGGCCAGAGGCACTGTCCAGGGGATGTTCTACATTGGGGGTGGGGGGGTGGGGGTGGACAGGATAAGAGGGGAAAGGGAATTTTATTCAAGGTCTGTGACAGAAAAGGGAAAATCTGGTGGAAATCCCCAGGTGCAGCAGGAGCAAGACTCTGTCCTAGCTGGGATGCTGTGCTCCAAGCTGTCTGTGTGCATGTGTCACTCTGAGCCGGGGAAATCCTCTGCCATAGGAAAACACAGGCTATTTCTCAGTGCCTGCCTGCACTTCGGCAGCGTTGTCCCTCTTGTCACCCCCTTGGTGGGGCCCCTTTCCTTTCCGATGGTAATAGTGACATTCAGTGGGAAAGGCTAGAAGCAAACATCGAAAAGCCCAGGCACAGAACTGGTTATTTATTCCATTTGTGTGTTTGTTTTTTACACAATCTAGGCTGGCAAATCTATACAGCACCTTCAAAATGCTAGACCGGGAAGATGCAAGTAGGCAGCTTGGATAACACTTGAAAGAATGGCAAAGGCTTCGCTGTGAGGAAGAATTTCTCTGCTGAGCTCCTATTGCTGAAGGATAGTTACCTGGCACCCTGACAAGATCTGTTTAGAAAGAGCCCTTTCTCCCTGCTTGTATATGGCAAAGTTTCTTGCAGAGCTCCTGGGCTGCACGTTGCCGGACAAGGGCACCTCTCCCATGTTTGAGGTAGGTGCTTGTGAGCAATGGTGCTGTTCGACCTCTTGCTCTGATTGTGTGTCTTGTTGAGATGTCTCAAAGATGCTGCAGGTTTGAGCTTGGCTCATGTTCGTTGCCCCCCTTTGAAGTGCGGGGAGGGGGACAGGAAACTGGCGTTTGCGTTCACCTTTCTGTGTTGGGGGTAACCCTCGGTAGGGTAGCTTCCCAGCTGACAGATTAGTGTGTTAGCTGGCAAGGAGTTGCAGTTTGATTGCACGCTATTGCCATTTCCCACTTGCCTGAGGAGCGACTGGTTTCTAAAATGAACATCCCTCCCCCTGCTTTTCTAGTTTGTTTGGTCTCCTTTTGTTAGGGGATACAACTATGTACCTGGCTGTGGTCTGGGAAGTGGCAAATACTTTTGAAGCGAACCCTTTTTCATTCATGCAAGGAAAAATAACAATACCCAAAGGTCACAATAATCTGAGCGTAGAATAAGGTTCTGAACATGAAGCTTATCAATTGCAGCAGAACTGGAACATGAGAGAGATGCCTTTCTGCACTCCCTACACCGCAAGACTCCCAGTGTTTTCAACCGCAGTTTTATCTAAGTAAGGCTTTGCTCTGTGAAGTAGGATTCTTATAAGGTAGGGCCCTGTCCAAAGCCTCCTGTAGTCAATGGGAGTCTCTCCAGTGACTTCAATGGGCCTTGGATCAGGCTCTTAATGAACAGTCCTCCAGGCAGAAGTAACTGCAGGTGTCTCACGTGCATGTGATTAGTTGGGAGATTTTAACTGTTTACTTATTATAGGAGCGCTATATGTAACCTAAAGCGATCCTTCAGGTGTAGCTGTCCTCCATCCCGGTACAGAGATTGTCCCAGGGTTTTTTCCAAAAGGATCTCTTCCATTTATTATTTCAAATCATTATGTAACAGCCATCAGGGTAAATTGGACCAGGCAGAGGTGTAAATAGGGCTTAGCAAATAATAATTTATTTGTCAAACTTAATCTCGCTCAGTTTAATGAATGCATCCAAGCAGACTTCAGACAAAATACACTGAGAATCTTGCAATTATAGATGAATTTCTTAGCAGTCTTCTCCCTCCTCCCCGACAAATATTTGATATGGGGATTTCAAAATTCAAGCTGTGTTGGTGTTACATAAATAGCACTTTCCGTCTGGTGATTGGATGACTGATGTAACCAACCATCACAGTGCAAATTTCAAATACGCAATCTGCAGTTCATCTTCAGCGGACATTCAAACACAAAACCAGCTCTTTGCAAGTATCCTTGCTAGTAGACTCAGCCGCTTGAATGCTTGCAGAAAGGGAATGTGAAATAAGCGAGTCCAATCTGTTTTATTTTTTGAACTAGAATGAATGTTTACAGGAGAGAATTTCAGCTGTTCACCCAGCCCTAGATAACCGACTGTGCCGTGTAGTATAGGCATGGCCTTCCCTCAGGCAGAGTCTTAGAGCTTTATTTGTTAGGAACAATGTGGTGGTTTCTCTTCTAAGGGCTGCTGCAGTACCACTTACGGTATGTTTGGAAGCTGTGCTGGGGAATAGAATTCCCCCTCTGGGCAATGGGATCTTTGAGAAAGGACTTCAGGATTTGGCTTGTTACATTAACAAGTGTTAATTCAGTAAATAATTGTGCTCCGTACTTTCCACAAACGGTGTAATCACATGAGAGACTTTTATTCACTGAACCTATAGGTGGGGTTGCTGTGGGTCCGATCCTGAGAAATACTGAGCATCCTCTGTGATGGAGTCAGAATTGTCTTCTCTGGCTCTCATTCTGCAAAGGGATCCTCTTAGGTGAACGTTTACACCCACATGGAGTTCCACTGAAGTCAACAGGATGCTAAATAGGCATAAGGATCTGCCCAGGTGGATCTCATTGCAGGATTTAGGGCCTTTGAGTGCTTAGCCCAGGGCCTGTCTGTGTCCATCAGCCCCAGTAAAGAATCCCTTTTATATTAACAACAAATTACAAATGAGTCCCGTTTTCCCTTCCATGAGGGGAAACTGCACTTTTCTCTCCCATTCACTTCACAGTGGATACTGCAGATGCTCTGGGATTTGTGTGGGAGGATATGTAGTTATCCTAGGCAAGATGAGAATCTTCCTCCAGCTGGTATTCATACTCTGCCTTTGCACTTAGCACACTTCTGCATCCAGACTGTGGGAATCCCTGATCCTAAGCAACTAAGACAAACAATGTGGAATTTTCAAAACTGTTCACTGCTAGTGTAACTTTTCTCCACCCATAGATGACTGGGAGAAATTAACAGAGGCCAAGAAGCTGCCCTGACATTACAAGGCTCTGTAAACTCTGCAGTTAAAAAGTGCCATAAAAACACAGTCATAGCAGATGGGCGCCCAGCTGGAGCTAAAATTAGCCAGCTCCCCTGGAGGAGTCTGCTTCCTACAGCCTGGAGATTGTAACACCACGCAAATATCTTGAAGCATTTGGTGGGAGCTCTTTTTAGAAAAGCTTTCTCATTTCATTTAAGTTTTCATTTTGGTTTTATTTTTAAATAAGATATTTGCCTAACGGTGTATTTAAAAATTGTAACATTTCTGTCCACGTCATTGTTTGCGTTAAGTTTCTCAAACCGGCTGTGCTCTCTTCTGTCTGGCAAACATTTATTCTCCTGTTTTTCTTCCATGTACAAAATGCTTCCCCCCTGCTAAGTCGATCTAGCATAACAATAATGGAGCTTTAGGGATTGACATCTTATTGCATGTATAGTGAAACAGCATGCACTAGGTGCTTTGCAGAACGATGTTATCTACCCATCTTAGGGATATCTGTAGCCCACCATTACCATAGTGCCTGAGTGCCTCACAATCTCAAGATATTTAATCTTGCCACACTTCTGTGAACTAGGGAAGTGCTGTTGTCCTCGTTGCATGGATGGGGAGCTGAGGCTTAGATTAAGTGACTTGCCAAAGGTTAAACAGGAATTCAGCAGTGGGAAGAGGTTTAATTCTGAGTCGGTTCCTATGCTTGGGGGAATGGGTGGATGGGAGGGGACAAAAGTGACTTTAAAGCACCTTTGCATTCCCTGTATTCCAGACTCGTGTTGGGGCCTGCCCATTTTGCTTTGTAAAGGCTCGTGTGATGTATACTCTGCTTCCCATGTCCCTCTTGGGATATGCTCCACCTTGGGAGCATTATGTAAAACTAATACCCGTAGGTATTATTGTCCCCATTAGGAAAGTACGGCAGAACGGTTAAGTGACTCTGACCAAGTATACAGAGGGAGTTAGTATCAGAGCTGGATGAGAATGCAAGAGTTTCTTGGTCTCAGTGCAGTGCTTAGTCCTCTGACCATGCTGCCTTCCATGCTGACCACCTTTGTGGCCTGAGGAAACACTGGCTGTTCAGCAGAATAGCTGGCATAGCTGCAGGTAGTCAGCTGGGAAGGAGCTCACAGTGGCTGTAGTACCACCAGCAGCAATGGATCTGATATCTTTCAAAATTGAAGGAAGCTGTGTGGTTTTATACACTCCAGAGGCCCTGGTCATGGGGAGGGTGAAGTCAGTGATAAACTTCCAGCCCTACTGGTCAATTTACATCTTCCAAAAGGGCCAGAAAGTTACTTTAATTGAAAATTGAGATTAGCACCGGTAATCAACCTGCATGAAAACTTTTTCCTCCTTTCCACAAATGACATTCACTGTCTTCCCCAGCCACAGTTATTTCTGCTTGAGACCGAGGGCAAGCAAGATCCAGTCCTGGGTCAATGACAGCCTTTCAAGACGTTAAAATGTCATGACTAGAAAGGGGCGTTTCATATCACTATTTAGATGGGAGATTTCTAGCTTTCCAACACGGCCCACTATGTGCTTTTAGCCCTGGAAGAGCCCAAGAGAATGGATGTTAAAGCAATGATGTTTTTAAGCCTAAAAAAGCTATTTTAGGTGGTTTTCCTGGCTTCCACTGAGCTCTGCATGCTGGGACTCCAGGTAAATAAGGCACCTGGATATACAGGTGAAGGAATAAAAAGAATGTAGTTCCAAAGGAAAAAATGTAAAACTCACTCTAAATCCGTGTTTCTCAACCATTTTGATACCAAGGACTGGCTTGCTGCCTTCCTAAACTGTCCGGGATCTCGGGGATCAGTGCCGGTCAACGGACCATTCATTGAGAAACACTGCTCTGCATCACTTCTAAAGTAGCTATTCTGTAACCTGTCACACAATGTAGAATACATAGTTTAGCTTAGCATAAAGGTTTTACCAGCATGAGTTTGAGTGCCCTCTGCTTACAAGTTGCAAAGCTGTGGCTTAAGTGTGCACCCCAAACTCATCCTGATAAAAATTTCATGCTACATATATTTTCTTTCACTCATGTGCATGCATGCACAGCGAATAATGTGTTTTATAAGGTTAACTTTGTGCACTTGCTATTCAAGTCATGTTAGTTTTGCCTTTTTTCTATCATTGCTGCTTGTTGCAGCATCTGTTAGTTTATCTTAGCACCGTCCCTTGAGCTTGTTAGTCTCAGGAACTGGAGAAGAGGACTGTGGATTGTCACTTCCTTGCTCTGCTTCTCACAGAGCTGAGGGTTCCAAAACTTTTGGTACTTGTTCTAATTGCTGTTGGATTTGGGAGCATTTTTACCCTGTGCTTTAAAAGGGACTCGGGGGCAGCATAGGAACTGAGTGAGAGTGTGAACAAGAGTCTCCCTATGGGTGCACATTTTAGAGCAAGCATAGTTTCTGCCTGGAAGTATGGTAGAAGCATGGTTTGGAATGGTATCTCTCAAGGGAGTAAGCAGCCCTATTTTATGGGGCATAAGAGGGAGCATGGTCTTGTGGTAACAGCAGAGCAATAAAGGGGGCATGGGGGAAGGGGGGGCAGTGAGATCAGAAAACCTGGTTCTGACACTGGCTTGAGTGTCTTTGGGTCACTCTTAATGTCTCTGAGCCTCAGTTCTTCCCATCTGTATTATGTGGCTATTAAAATTGACTCCACAGGCGTGATCTAAGGATGTATTAGTTAGGGCCGTGTCCTGTGTCACACTTGTAGGTATGCAATTGATTTCAATGGGATCCTTGCGGGGGAAAGATGTTGAGTTTCCTGATTCCCATGCTGACTCCATCTGCTTACGTTTCCCCCCTGAGGTAACATCTATATGATGAGCTTCTTCTGTTGGCGTAGGTACTCCAGCTCCCTGAGAGGCAGTAGCTCTCCTGTCAATATAGCGCTGTCTACACCGGGAGTTGGGTTGGTATATCTGTGTCAGTGGGTGTGGCTTATGTAGTTATACTGAGATAAGTTTGTAGTGTAGACCAGGGATCAGCTACAGTTCCCTTCGTGGTTTCCCCTTCTCTAACAGGGAATTAACCTTTCATACCACCAGTAAAGTTCTGCCCATGTCCAGCTGTGCTGTTCGGTGAGTAAGGAGTTGGAACCAAAACCCAACCTACTCCCTGCCCACCTCTGAGTCACTGTTCCTCTTCTGCTTCCTTCTTGTTCCTGGAGAGTAGCTACTTCTTGCTGACCCGTACTAGCAGTAGATCACATCTCCCTTGTGCTCATTTAGGGAGTAGGGATAGTAAAGCCAAGGTTTCTCCCGTTCTACACCCCTCCCTGCCCGCCTGCTTCAGGAAGAAGTGGGTGAGTAACCTCGCTTATTCCTCTGTGCTTGGACCCAGGATTCAGGCGGCCCGAGTAAGGATTCACAGGAGGTTCTGACTCCCTCTTATGGGTGTCCAAGACAGAATCTAGCCCTAAGTAAGGTACTAGTTACAATGACTAATAGGGGACAGAACGGCATCCTCTGTATGCGCAAAGCCAAAAAACCCCAAATAAAATAATGAGAGAATGACTGGACTAGAACAGCATTGATGCTCTTTAGTGATGCAGGTTCAGGACCCCGACGTCACTGGGAGCAGGCTCAGGGGCGAGGTAGGAATGCTGAAGTTCAAGACCATGATGAACAAGAGCTTTTCATTACGGTTACATGACTGCTGGTCCAAATCTTTCTCCACTTTTTTTTTTTTCCAAGTGTTGATAGTCAAGTAATGACCCTTTTACTTACCCTGGTTAGGAAGTCCAACCACGGCAGTGCAGCCTAGTCAGTGAGGCTGACTCGATTACTGAATACGTTCCCTGGGGGAGGGGGGAGGGATGGAAGTCCCATTGGTTGAATCATTTCCATCTGGATTTAAGAGCATACCATAGAGGGCAGTCCTGCCCTGGCAGGTTGTCTGGAGTAGATGACCTAATAGGTCTTTTCTCTCCTTAAGTCTATAGGCCAGACTCCAGCAGCCTTGTTCTTGGCATGTTGTACCTTGTTCCCCAAGCTACCCCACTTGAAATGGATGGGAATTCTCTATGAGTAAGGGACTACTCACTGTAAGCCAGACTATCAGGAGCTGGCCCTGCCATCCTATAGGATGTGACAGCCTTCATGTCTTGCATTGGGAATATGGTTGCCCAGTGGCTACACTTCCAAGAGGAGGCAGCCCAGCCACTAATCTGGCCAGTGACACAGCACAAGGCATACTACTCCCTGTTGAAAAGGATTGTCAGATTGGGCTCCACCCTACCCAGCCAGGGAGCTCTGGGATGCAGTCTGCCCACCCAGGGATGTGCCTTTAAGGCGCTGTCAAGCATGTAGGAAATGGGGGATGGGGTTTGTTTGGAGTGTCACACACTGTTTTATGCTTAGACATTTTTCACCATTGAAACAAATCGCTCCAACCTTCAAAATGAATCCATTTTTTCCAATTAATCAGGGTCATATTTTTCCAGCCTTGCATAATTATTGGGGCTTATTTTTTTGTATTGTTTTCAAGCAAGTGTGCCACAAAATTAGTCACCATTCGCAGAGCCTGCTTTCTATCCTGTAAGTTCAAAGAGAAGAAACCCTCCAACATAATGTATGTGACCGGAACACCATAGTCCATGACAAATTGAATGGAATTAAAAGTTATGGTATGACTGGGCAAGCTTTGATAGTAACATACCTTTGGTTGCAGCACCTTGGATCTCCACAAAAGCTTCTTCATGCTGATTTAACCAATTTATATTTCTGAGTACAATTATTTTCATGCCTTTCCATGCACCTTCTCTTCAGCTGAGGGTTGGAATAGGGCATAATGCCTGCCAGTGTGCAAAGTGCCCATCTAAAAGGCATAGCCAGCCTAGTGCTTAAGAATCACTCAGGCGCTTCTCCCCTTGGGATCTCATGCTACTGGCATAACTGGCCAGTGCTCCGCAGGCCTTCAGCCAAACGATCGGTTGATGCACAGAGGTACCGGAGAAAGGCTCACCCTGCTTTCTCCCCTTAGCATGCCCAAAGAGGAGTAGCCATCACTTAGCCCAGTTCTCAAACTGGGGGTCAGGACTCCTCAGGGGGTCACAAGGTTACTACAAGGGGGTAGTGCAGAACGGGAGGGACCTTGGCTTTACTATCCCTACTCACTAAGGGGAGGTCACAAGCTGTCAGCCTCCACCGCAAACCCCACTTTGTCTCATTAAGGGGGGTCACAAGTTGACAGCCTCCATCCCAAACCCCGCTTTGTCTCCAGCATTTATAATGGTGTTAAATATATTAAAAAGTGTTTTTAATTTATAGGGGGGGGGTCACACTCAGAGGCTTGCCATGTGAAAGGGGTCACCAGCACAAAAGTTTGAGAACCACTGCTATAGAGGGTCATGTACTAAGCTCCAGAGGTCCCCAGTTCAATCCCGCCTGCTGATGACCAGGGTCTGTCGGCGTTACACTAAGACTTGACAGGAACTAGGGAGTGACCATTATTTGAACTCAACCCCACCCTCCCCCGTTGCTACTGGGGCCCTCTGGGATCCTTTGAAACAGCCATTTAAATGGGCACCCCATGGAAACAGGATCAATGAGACTGGAGCTGACCTTTATATTCACCTTTGCAAAGAAATTGATCTACCTGGACCCTTGACAAAGTCGCCTGAGCTGCACTGTCATTGATGATAGAGGGAACTGAAGTTTTCTCTTCCTGCATATGAACTCTGGAATGGGTTGAAAATGTCTAAATTTAGATTTATTTTTTTTTTGGCAGAAAATCACAATTTATATTGGGGAAAAAAACCAGAGCTCTTCCCTATTCAGAGCCCAGTGGGGCCTCAGAGTGGGGCGATCCCATGCAGCCACTTTAGAGGGCAGAACATATTTTTTAAAATGGCCTGGTCACCCTGAGATGTCTTTCAAACATCTTATTACACAAATAATCCTTCTAGCACTGTTCATGCTCAGATATAACCAAGAGCAGTAAATGAATTCTCTCTCCCTCCCCCAGGCCTGTGACAAGCTCGATCACTATGTGCCCTTTCTGGAGGAGCCAACTCGCAGGGAAGTGAAATGACTTTCTCAAGCTCTCACAGCAAGTTGCTGATGGTCAGGAATAGAACCCAGGAGTCCTGACTCCTGTGCCCCAGTTTTGTAGAAACTCTGGTGCTCGCAGGCTGAGCGAGAACACAAGGAAGAGAGGGATAGTGCTAATGTGCTGGTTTGCAATGTACTCTTGAAGAGCACAGCTGCTTTCCGTAGGTGTGATCTGCCTCTGGCATCCCTGCATAGGGAAGATGGGAGAGATTGGTTTCAGCAGGAACTGGCTGGAGCCAAGTGGGCGAGTTTGCAATGAGGGTTGGAAGTCTGCTTGAGCAGGACATAGCATAGGGGCTGGAGGAGGCAGGGCAGTGGCAGACAAAGGTATGCGTGACTTCCTGTGTCTGTCAGATTTGGTTGGAAAACTCACATGAACAAGCTTCTGGTGAAACTTCTTGCTCCTGTACTGTCTACAAACACCACCGGGACACGTTGCCCTACAAGAGCAGGAGGCCTAGGCAGAACCTAAAAGTTTAGAGGGGCAAAAAAAGTAATTCACGTCCTTTATTCTAACCTTTTTTTACTCTTCGAGAAATGTTAGGGCTGGGTTTGGTCCCAGTTCTGAATGATGTTTTGGCACAAAGGTGGAAGGGACAATTTGTGCATTGTCCAAACAAAGTTTGTTTGCCTTTGGTTTATAGCTGCATGTTTGTTTGTTTTTGTTGTTGTTGGTAAAGACAATGTGTACTTTCCATTAACCATGGTTTGGTGGTGGTGCTACCTCTTGTGATTTTTTTTTTTTTTAAACATAAGCCTCTTGATCTCTGGTGTTTTTTTTCCCCTTAAAACTCCAGCTTCTACAGTCCTGTGATTGTCTGAGAATCTAAGATTTTCATTTAAAAACACCAAAAAGTCAGCTTCACTTCTCCTGGTTGCAGGGAAGAACCTGAAAATATAAACCCTATTAGTTCAGAAGGCAAATAACCCAATGTTGTTGTTTTTTTAAAATCTCAAGATTTCTAAGCCAATCTGGTGATTTTTTTTGGGGGGGGGCACCAACTTGATTTTTTTTTTTATTTTTATTTTTTTTACATTTGGGGTTGGCCATGCTGTTTGGTGTGCAGAATCTTCACTCTGAATAACGAACAGGCTGCTCTTGCTTTTAATAAGTCAGTCATGTAACAACAGTTATAGCATATTGACACTATCTTTCTTCCATAACCTGAAGCTAAAGGCCTCTGAGGAAATCTCCCTAATTAAAACTAAGGATAACATTACACAACTCAGAAGCCCTTAATTAATGTTGTCTCCATCATTTGAGATCTAATGAAAGGGTTATTAATCCTGGTGTGTGTGCATGTTTGTGTGTCTATATCTCCTGCCACTTGCATAGCAAAATATGCAAGAGGTGCATGACTCTGTTCCCACATAAGTGAGTGGCAAAATTCCCATTGGCTTCCGTGGGAGCAAGATGAGGGCCTTGAAACTATAAATTTAGTTTTCTCACAACTGAGCAGTGGCGTTTCCTGCTTGCTTTGGAATTGACAGGACGCCCTTGGGTTCATGGTGGAAAATTGAACCTTATAAGAAGCTGATTTTTTTTAAAGCATTTATTTTATTAAATGTACTGATTTATTTGTGATCATTTAAAGATGGGCCTAAAACACCACCCCCCCCGGCATCCCTCAGAGCCTGTACTTCCTGCACAGGAACTGCAGTTCCAGTGTAACTCCAGTGGTTCGGACGCTAGCCTGGGACTTGTGAGACTTTGGGTTTAGTTCCCTGCTTCACCACAGACTTCCTGTGTGGCCTGGGGCAAGCCGCTTAGCCTCTCTGACTCGGTTCCCTGTCTGTAAATAAGGGATACGACTACTTCGTCACAGGGGTGTTTTAAAGATAAACATATTGAGGCTGCGAGGAGCATGGATACGGTGGTGGCGGCGGCAGGGGCTAGGAGAACCTATGATCCACAACCTATTGCTATAATGGGCTAGAGCAAAACCCCCATCCAAATACTCTTGAAGTTGGAGAGAGTTCAGATCTGGATTCGGATTTAAACTCTCATCACTTAGGCCCATCTCTCTACTGATGACTCCTTCTAAAAGTTATCCCACTATTCCAAATTTAATATTGGTTCCAAGGGGTTGTTCCCATCCCTATTAGAAACCCCTATAAGGCTGAGGCCTGGTCTGCATTGAAAATTTAGGTCAACCTAGGTATGTTGCTCAGGGCTGTGGAAAAATTCATGCTCCTGAGAGATGTACTTAAGTCGACCTAAGCCCCAGTATAGATGCTGCTGGCTAACACCTCTCGGAGTGGGTTTACTACAGCGATCGGAATGGAAGGGGTTTTTCCAGTAGCAAGCTACAGCACTGCAGCTGTGTTCCCTGGAGTGCAGACATACCCTAAGTGTGCTCTGCTGTGTCTGCAGCAAAAGGAGGTTTAGTGTGTGCTGCTAAACAATTGTTCTCTTTATACACTATGAAGAGTGTTTTGCATGGAAAGTTTGACCCTTTCCCTTCCCGTGCTTTCTTAGCAGTGCCTTTTGTAGGCGGATTACAAGGCTCTTGAGAGGATTGTTTGCTGGTGGTCTTAAGTTGCGGCTTAGCGCTGGGAATTCCTGGGAGAAGATGTGGTATAGAAATGGAGCATTTCTCTCATTCTGTGGGCTATGATGCAAATCAGAGGATTAAAATAACAAGCACCAGAGCGGGTTACGTCGGTCAGCGGGAAATCCGAAGGACCAGATGGTCACAGACCCTTATGAAGTTGTACAAGGGAGGTGGGAGGTATTTGGGGACTGCTCCTTTGAGGTCAGATCCTCAGCTGGTGTAAAATATGATCGCTCTATCTACGGGGGAAGGGATAGCTCAGTGGTTTGAGCATTGGCCTGCTAAACCCAGGGTTATGAGTTCAATCCTTGAGGGGGCCATTTAGGGATCCAGGGCAAAAATTGGGGATTGGTCCTGTTTTGAGCAGGGGGTTGGACTAGATGACCTCCTAAGGTCCCTTTCAACCCTGATATTCTATGATTCTATGATACTTCAATGGAGCTGCAACTATGCATACCATTTGAGGCCTTTGATGTGACCGTTGGTACATGACACCTTAAAGGGGTGGGGTGGAGACAAGAACCATGGCACCCTCAGCTGCAGCCTGTGGTGTGGGCAGGCTGTGATGTGGCTGGCTGGGATCTGACCTCCCCAGGGTGTGGGTTATACAAATCAGGGGAGCTCATCCCAAGCAGCATCAGAGCAATGGCGCACCTCATTGGGGATGGAACTTGGACTCTCTGGTTCTAAAAGCTGGCACTACTACTGCTTGAAGTAAAGGACCATGTCTGCTATCTTGGAGGCTGCCGCAGAGTCTTAAATCTCTAAGTGATGTAGCCACGAGAGGGGGACAGAGCCACAGTGTGCCAGCGTGGGTTACAGCTGTATGTGGCAGGGTTTTTTGGCCCTAAATCTAGAGATGGGGTAGAATTGCTACTGCTGGAGGCAAAGGCAGGAATGAAGAAGAGCTCTACCATGCACTACTCTAAAACACTTTTCTTCAGAAATGGTGTGTCTCTTTGCTTACTGATAAATTGTACACTGTAGGGTGAGCGCTAAGTGAAAATGGAACTCTGATGTTTACAAACAGATTATGGGCCAGAGTGGTGTGTGTGTGAGTGGTGGCGGGGGCAAATGACATTTCCCTGCACCAGCTTCAGTGAATCTTGGCTTGTTTGGGTTTTGAATGATTGCCCAGGAAAGCAGAAATTCAGCCAACAAAAGCTGAACCACTTTTGTGTGCCCTGCTTTAAAAATTTATACTAGAATTAATTTTTTTTAAAAAATGCTATAAAATTCTAAGGCCCTATTCTATTGAGGTGGTTTTAGCATGTCTACTGCCATGAATATTAGCACCTTCAAGGCAGAGGTAATAAAGATTTCCCTCTCCACACTGATGTCAAATGCTTTTCATTCTATTACTGATTTTTGTGTGTCACATCACTAGGAGTTGAGGTGCCGTCTTATAAGGGCTGGATCTTGCAAAGTGCTAAGCATGCTGGACAGATCTAGGCAAGCACTTAAGCACATGCTGGACTTTAAACATACTCTATTTGCTCAACATAAAAAGAGGAAGAGCTAAGACACTGCAACATTCAGGCTTTATTCCTTCCTTCACATACACTGTCCTCGCTCATCAAGCACTTCCTGAAAGCAGAGTGAAGATTGTACTAGTGCCCAGCCAGTTATTCTGCATGTTGTATTTTGGCATATGACTGTTGAATAGTACTGTTATGTATATTCAGACAGAACCCCACTGTGAGACCCCCGCTAGATATGTCCTCTCCATTACTACCTTGTACATAAGCATACTGTTGTAGTAGAATGACCCCTATTGGTTTCCAGTCATAACACTAGTGAACGCAATGAGACTGCTATTATGCTTAAAGTTCAACATGTGTGTACTTGCTTGGCTGGGAAAAGCCATGATGCTCAGCACAGTGCAGGCTCAGTTCCAAAGTTTTCAAGGTCTGATCCAAAGTCCACTGACATCAATTGAAGGGCTCCCGTTGATGTCACTGAGTTTTGAATCGAGCCCATATTAAATTGCTCAATAAGGCAGTTCCTTTCTTTGTACACATACACAATCACAACCAATTGCTTTAGTGTTTGATAGAAGAATACCAGTGTTTTCTGCCTTAGAACACAGGTGCTTTTGGAACCCACACACCTTCTGGGTGTGGTGTTCTGTCCCATCTAGCGGCACCGAGACCACTTCAAGAGATAAAATGAGTCTGCTCTACAGCCTTAGCTAACAGCCAGTTGGCTTTTAGCTCATGTGGTAGAGGCTCATGCACTAAGCTCCAGAGGTCCTATATTCGATCCCGCCCACCGACGACCGGGGTCTGTCGGCATTACACTTTCTCTTGTCAGTATTGACTGGTGCTTTAGTGAATCCTTGTCAGGGTAACAAAGATCACCTCGATCCATACTAAGCTCTCAAAATTAGTATAAAAAATAAATATCCCTGAAGCCTGGCACCTCTAGACCAACAGTTTTTTTGTGACATCATTAAGTAATGAACATTATTACAAAGAGGAAAAAGGGATGGGTTATATGGGAGTGGAAATTATTGTATGTGTTACATAATATATGGTACCTCTCAACTGTTTGATTAGAAATTACATCACTCTTTTTGAAACTCTGATTTATTTCAGTCCCATGTAAACCAAGCATTGTCACTGGACACTATCACCATCAGACATGCTGAAATGCCAGACTGAAATTACAGAAAGCTTTTCTATGTCTGAAAGCAACAAAACATACCTCCTTTCAAACATTAATTGAGCCTTTTGATTGTTGTCTCTAATTTTGTATCCTGCAGGGTAGCAGACTGAGAGTATAGGAATGGATCCAAGTGAAAAAATTTAAAATGTATATATGCATTAAAAATTTGCATATATGATACTAGCCCTCTGGAAAAGTCCCACTGAAAAATAGAAATTACTCTAAAATATAGAATTTAATACATCTCCTGTCTCAATGTTTTTGCGGCATCCTTTAGAGTAGGGATGTAGTTCTCCATTACATACTATGGCATAGTCAACTAAAAATAAAAAGGGGAAGAGTATCATTGTCTATTAAATTATATAGAATTTCTCCATAAGGGTCTTTTTGTTTTGTAGAGATGTGTTCTAGAGGTAGATCTTTAAGATACAATTCAGGGGTGCTGGTGGTAGGGCATATTGATATCCTTCACTGTGGAATGTGCACCCATCAGTGATCAGGACAAGCCTGCATCTAGCCCTCTTGAGAACTTCCTGCAGGACCCTTTTTCTCTCCACCAGCCTTCCCACAATGAGAGAACTAGGGTCAGATTCAGATGAGGCTCCACCAGCATTCCTCATGCAATGCAGGCTGATTCAGGAAATAGCCTAAAATGGAGGGGGCAGGGGGAGAGAGAACTTTTAGGTCCTTTAGTGACAGAATTGACATTTCCTAATGTGTATATAAAAGGTGGGTTGACGTGGCAATAAGTATATTGGAAATTCCCATATTCATACATCCCCACTAAATCTTTTTAATTATATTTGTGAGGGAAGATCAGGAATTGACTCATCTGAATAGTTACAGTTGGAGTGGATTTGTTCTCTTCTAAATTTGTCTGACTAATGTGTGCTTTTCTAAATCACCTTTCAATGTGGTATCTAAGGCCCTGATCCAGTAAAGCACTTAAGCACATGCTTAAATTTAAGCATGTGAGTAGTCCAATAGATTCACTGTACAGTAACTGACTTCAATGGGCCTACTTTAATGCTTAAAACTAAGCATTTGCTTCAGTGCTTTGCTGGATCCAGGGCCGAAGAGCCATCTGTTAAACGTGATCAGCCAGCGCGCTCACTTCTTTTAACCTTCAACCTTCCCAGTTCACTGTGACACGTGTTTTGTTTTCACACAAACTGTCTTCTGCTCATGGCAAAAAATGAAACTAAAACTGAGTGGGATGAAGGGATTTTTTTGGTAACCTTTTAGAGAACACAAAGAAAATCATAAATGATTATCTTCATTTTCTGTGTGAGATGTTTTACTCCTGCCATCTGTCATGCTGAGAACTTCATTATAGGTTTTTAATCAGCATGTCTTTTAGTTGAGGATAGCTTAACCTTTCTCTCTGAATTCATTGGAGTAACACCCACTAACGGCAGGTCTGAAGTTGGTCCAAATAGGTGATTTTACTCCACTATATCTCGGTGATTGATCTGATTCCCTCCCCTGAATTCTCAATGCCTCAGAGCTGAAATATAATAACTATTAATAATAATAAAAATGCATAGCACCTTTTGCAGACCTCTAAGCTTGTTAAGAATGAACAACTATATACAGCACATACATAGATCATTTCACTTACCACTAAAGTGATGCCATGTCTGGGGTGGAGCGCCCCAGCTCTTTAACAGTGAGGAGCAAAACTAAACAATTGTTTAGGGCAAGAAATGAAGAATGCCTTCTTATTTAATTTATTGATCAGAGCTCAGATTTTAACGGTAGTTAGTCATTGCTCTCTTAGTGTAGCAACACCTAACTTGGCTTGGGAGCCTGAGCCTCCTTTTCAGAAGTGACTTAAGCACTTAAGAGTCTAAGTCCAGGTTGACACTGTGTGTGTGTGTGTGTGTGATGTGTGCGTGTGTGCAGAGGGATCGACGTATCTTAGGTTGACTTACCTCAGCGTCCTCACAGCGACGAATCAATTGCTGCCGCTCTCCTATCAACTCCGCTTCCGCCTCTCACGGTGGTGGAGTTCTGGAGTCGACGGGGAGAGCGCTCGGGGATTGATTTATTGTGTCTAGACTAGACACGATAAATCGACTCCCAAGAGATCAATCACTACCCGCCGATCC
Source organism: Macrochelys suwanniensis (assembly GCA_033296515.1). Taxonomy (NCBI): domain Eukaryota; kingdom Metazoa; phylum Chordata; order Testudines; family Chelydridae; genus Macrochelys; species Macrochelys suwanniensis. The sequence continues at coordinate 21,927,635 of CM065779.1, read as the reverse complement.
GGTGGGTAATGTAGACCCGTCCTAAGTCTCACTGAAAGTTATTGAATCTCATTGAAAGATTCATCCTAGATGCCTACATCACTTTTGAAAAGGAGAATTAGGCTCCTAAGTCAGTTAGGTGCTGAGTGTTGCAACACCTCAATACCTTTCAAAATCTGGGCTGTCATGCCATAGCAATGCCTGGCACTTTAGAGACCAATAAAACACAATCCCTGCCCTGAAGAATTTACTGTCTCTATGTTTAGACAAATGTTCACCAACAGGAGTGACTTTGTGAAAGTGGAGGACAAGAGATACAAAAGAGCTTGTGATTGATTTGTTTTATAAGCATATTGATAGTTCTTCAAATTTGATGTTTCTCTTTTGTCTATGGGCAGCTCAAACTAGTGGCAATTTTGGGTAGGTAGAGCATAATTACCAATATTTGGAATTTGGCTATGAGACTGGTTTAGTTTGTTTAATGTCTCATCCTAAAAATAACCCCTCTCACACTGTGCTGGAGCATGATTCTCTTTTGACTCCAAGAGAAGCATGCCACTTAATTAGAGTGACCAGATGTCCCATTTTTATAGGGACAGTCCCATTTTTGGGGACTTTTTCTTATATAGGCGCCTATACCCCTCACCCCTGTCCTGTTTTTTCACAGTTGCTGTCTGGTCACCCTACACTTAATGATTCCCCAGCACTGTTGTCTGGAGAACTTTGGTAAGTTCTCATATCTGTCTACTGACCGAGCCTGACTGGTAAGATTTAACTCCCCCATAGGCATTATGTCTGTAGGCACCAAGACGAATGTTGTATCTGCTTCCTGTTGGGTGATGATGCGTCCTCTTATATATCTGCTTCATTTGGATGACCTCCTGTTGGAGAACCTCAGCAGCATCCATGTAGACTTAAGGGCCAGATTTTCAAAAGTGGATGCACACAGTTCTGCGCGGGCCCCACTTGTACATGTACAAACTCCTCTAGAGTTCTACTACATCAGAATCTACTCCATCTGCGTGCATGGATAGATATGAGCATGTGCAAATCAAGGGGGAGTAGCTCATGAGCATTAGTTTTAGGTTTGCGCAAGAGTGTGTGTTCTTTTCACTCAATGTGCACGTCCGCTGATGAAGCGTTAGGCATGAACTCTCATATATTTCTGTGGGCTATGAATGGCTAAGTAACTGGTCGCTTAGGAACAGGTAAGTGTTAGGACTACATTCCGAAACGATTTTGACTTGAGTACTGGCATAAGTACCATATGAACTGTCACGCTTGACTGTAATGGTTCTCAAAGACTACTGTACTTCGGTTTGTGTCATAAATATCACACACCTTAATAGATGTTCCTGTTTATTCCTTTGGGGGCAGTTTAAGGACCAATGTGGATTCAGTCTGGCCTCTTTGTTGAAGGTATTGTCCAGGGTGCCAATTGTGATGTGCCGCTTTGTTTAAATATAAAAATGAGAGACTTATTCTAAGCACATACAAACACTTATCCCTTCTGTTTACTGTGCCCAGATGAAAGGGCTAGAAGCACGAGGATTTGTATTTTCCTATTGTCTCTCCCAAGAGACATGTGATACCATTGCAAGCACCATTTGTGTTTCTGAGTAAATGCAGACCAAGTACCATCCCACTGGCTCTGACCATGTGTGTTAGATAAACCTCCCCATTGAGACATTCTTTGCAGCCTGTTGAGTTGATTTTTGTGTGGAGTTTTCTCGTTGTATGTATATATTTACATAAACTTGTGATGCAGTAGAAAACATTTGCACTATTTCTGTGGAACCGAATGCAGTCCAGATTTACTAACTAGAGAGAATAAATAGTAAGTAAAGATTATTTTTTCCATAACAGTGCCTTTTCTTTTTAAGTAAATGGTCTGCATTGAAAATACTTACATCTTTCCATATAAAAGGTAACCCTTTTGTGATCTAACAGTTGTCCCAGGGGAGAGATTTTAAAAGATTTTAATGATTTCTTGATATCAAAATAAAGATGATCTGAACATTAAATACCATTTGCTGGCAACTGGAAAGAATCCAATGTATTACAAGAGCTCATTGAACAAGCAATCTTTGCTCATAACACTATTAAAGAAGTTTTAAGTAAAAAACTGTATCTGTGTTTGACTATGCAGCCCAGTTGAATATGTGGAGGATATGTTCTATAAAAAGGTGAAGGAAAGCCATGTCAGGTCCTGAAAGCTACAGTACATTCTAATTGCTAGATTACTGGTGAATTCTCTCCCCTAAATGTCCTTGGCTAAACATTTCTGCTGAGCCAGCAAGTCACATCCAGCAGAAAACACCATCCACTTGCTGAAACACTATGATTGTTTGACTTTATTAATTATTCTAATATTTCAATGGGTTTAGTTATGAGTTAGGGCTGTACAATTACAGAAAATGTTTGCATACCACGGTGTCATTAATGTGAGCATTTGTCAGCTGCTGCTGCAAAACACAGCCTGGACTAGATTTTTCCCACAGTCCTGAAAAGTAGTAGTTCAAACTATTTGGCAAATTCTCATTAATTTAAAATTAGTTTACGAATGATCCACCATCCCCCAAAAGGGCTATTTATAATGAATAGCAACAATTTATCTAATTATTAGTTATAATCAAATGGATAATGTGCAGATCTTGTTTTTTTTTTAATTTTTTTCTTAAATAAATAGCATTTGCATTCATTAAAAATTAAAGATAAATCTTCTAGTAAAAATTACCAAATGTATATAATCTATACAGTAATTCATTATGCGTGAATTGTACTGTCCTTCAAATATGTGCTTGTTTTCTATAAATATAGACACTTGGTTTCATTTATTACTGCAGTAAGGAAGAACTCCTTTTATGAATAAATGTCAAGGCCAAAATGGAGCATTGTGATAATCTAGTCTGATTTCCTGCATAAAATTAAAATGGGATAAAACAGAATTTCGCCCCAGAATGGCTGAGTTAAGCCCATATCTTATGGTGTAGCTGGAACATAATTTTAGAAAAACATCCAGTCTTGATGTAAAGATTTCAAGTGATGGAAAATTCCTTGGTATGTTGTTCCATCCCTTGGTATGTTAATTGCCATTTTTGTTCATTACACATGTACGTTTTTTTTTTAAAAGGCTACATATTGTTATCCCTTTGAATCTAGCATAGAGGTTTTTGCTTGGTGCAGATTGCTGTCCTTGGTGCTGACAGCACTGTGACTGGGAGCCCATTGAAAGGTATGAACTATTCTTTTAAGTCTGCAAGACAGGACAAATGCTGAAAGCTATGTGTATAATAGTAATAATAAATTAGTGAATGTAATTGTATTTCCATGAACCAGTGGATTTAGCTGTCATTATCCCATGGTGGATGAACTAATGCTAAAGAACAGCCTCCATAGTAAATACCATGAACCCTTTATTGAACTATTTTTATTGAGTGTTTTAAAGAATATCTTATTTACACTTAAATAAATAATCTTTCTTTAAGCTTGGCATTGGGATATTTAGCTGCCTAATGTGAATAATTATCACCATAACTTGGGCCTTGCTGCTTACATATGTTAGTTTAGGCAGGCAGGACTGTGGAAAACAGTTATTAAATGCGACAAGAATATGAAAATTGAGAGAGGTCACCCAAGAGAATAACAGCAAACCCCATGCAAGGACTCTGAGATGAAACCCGACGTGTCCTTGAACAAGGAAATCTTAAGACAACAGTAGCTGATGGTCTTTCCCCACCCCCACAGTTGAACTGGTTTGATTTATATTTACTGTCAAACTAAATATTCTTGTTTGTTTCATCCCAGGCCATGTAGGCTGCTTGCATAGTCTGCCTTGTTTAATTTTTGTGCACTGCACCAATCTTTCCCATTGACTGCCTCTCTTTGCCAGTGTAGCGGGCATGATGACAGGAGAGTTCAACTCCACTGTACCGACTCACAGCAGGCATATGGTCCCTTAGGAACATGGGAAGTTATGAGTTAAATTAAAGAAGATGGGAATCAGTACAAGAATTGTAAGATGGATAAGGAACTGGCTAAAAGGGAGAAAGCAATAGGTTCTGCTGAAAAGGTGAATTATCTGACTGCAGAAAGGTTAGTAGTTAAGTTCCTCGAGGATTGGTCTTGCAACCAACCTTAGTCATTTTTTTTATCAGTGACATTGACACAAAAAGTAGGAGTGTGTTAATGAAATTTGCTGACTAAAAAGTTGGGAGGCATTCTCAATTCAGAGGAAGATTGGAATATTATACAGGACAGCTGTAGTCCAAATATAGGATATAGGACATCCCAGCAAGGTTCTTGTATTTGAAAAATGTTTTTAAAAATGTGACCATCAAAGGGGCAAAAATGGACTTATGACCTTTTTGGTTCTTTATAGGAATGAAGAGTCCCTTCATATTTATTTTTTTTTACATTAGAACTTTCAATCATGTCTAACATGGCCAAGTCTAGGACACAAGTCTCAGACCCAGTTTCTGGGTCAGATCTGGCTTGCCTGATGTATTTACATCAAGAGTATTTATCCCAAAGAGTAAGATGAGCACTTGAGAGAGATTTTTAATCAGACTACCTGAATATCTGTATTGAAAAATACCTCTTTAGGTTTAATGACGGACATAATTTGGGAAAAGGAAGACTTTTTTGGGGCGGGTAAAGTTTCAAAGCTCTCACTGCTCCAATTAAAAGTGACACATGATCTGGAACCATCAAAAAGTTCTCCATCAAAACTAGGGGAAATCAAAGCTGATGACTTTGATATTTCTCAGGTAACAAGCAGCAAAAACAATAAGCATCTCTTAAAAAATCCTTTGTAGGCCTTTTGTGGACACATTTAAAGACACAAAAGGCCACAAATCCAATTAAAAAAAAAACCCTTTACAGCTTATGTTTAGCTGTGGTCATTTTAAACTACAACTCCCAGAATTCTTATGTAGTGTGACTGGCCTGCCTGTACACACTAAACTAGTCAAAACCCCAGGCCTGAGTGGTGCATTATTACTTCCCAAAAAACAACCGATTGTGTGACTCTTTACATTTGGTGACATGATAGTCACTGAGATTCAAGCTGCATGGTAATATTCATTTGGCACTAAAAAGGAAACGCTAACAGCAGGTCAAAATAAATTCAATTAAAGTAACATTTTCCCCCTGTAGTAGTAGTAGTAGTAGTAATATAAAAAGAAAGAAACAACATTTTATTAAGACCTTTATAATTGAAATAGTCTTGTAACAATAGGCATTCATAATGGTTTCAAATAGATATCAATATGTATTGATACCTACCTTAGGCCACGTCTACACTACAAAATTAAGTTGACCTAGCTTACATTGTCATCCAGCCGCCATGGTAATGACATCACTTGTACGTGTCTATGCTTTGCTCCTTTGTCAGTGGTGCGTGTCCTCACCAGGAGCGCTTGTCTTGATTGTACTGTCAGCCTGGGGCATTGTGGGATGGCTCCTGAAAGCCAATAACAGTCAACATTAGCAACTCAATGTCTACGCTGACACTGTGTTGACCTAACTACATTGACCTTGACTCTACGCTGCTCGTGGAGTGGAGTTATTAAATCAGCGTAGCGGGGAGTTACGTCGGTGAGAGTGAAATTAAGTGTAGACGCTTCTGTAGTTAGGTTGACAAAGTTAGTGTAGACCAGATCTTACCTTGATACTTAACTTTCTTTAGAAGTGACTTGATCACAGCCTGTAAGTATTTAAATAGAGTGAAAAATTCAGATAATGGAGGACACTTTAATCTAGCAGAGAAAGATCAAACAAGATCCAAAGGCTGGAAGATGAAAATTTAGACTAGAAATAGGGCACAGTTGTTTTTTCACAGTAAAGGTAATTAATCCTTGGAACAACTTCTGTAGGGATGTGGTAGGTTGTCTGTCACTTGAAGTCTTTTTAACCCAAGATTTGATGTCTTTCTAATCAATAGTTTGAGCTCAACCACAAGATATGGGTTTGATGCAGGAATTACCAGATGGTTTGTGTTATGCAGGTCAGACTAGATCCTCATAATGGTCCCTGCTGTCCTTAAAATTTATTTAATCTGATCCTGCCTCCATGAAAGTCAGTGGTCAAACTGACAGAAGTATCAGGCATGAAGTTGGAAATTAAAAAGCAGATTCTGTACCGTTTGGGAAACTATGTCTGTGCTCCAACTAAACGGAAACTAAAAAAGGAAAAACAGATTTAGAGGGGAAATCAGCCACTTGGGCTGCTTGGGCAAATTGAATGAATGAGTCATTTGCTTAATTTGTGATTGTCAGGATCTACTAATTGGTTTTCTGACAAAGGAGAGGTAAATAGCAATCTTCAAGACAGAATGGAAGAGCCATAGTAGTCTCTGAATTAGTAGACAGTTATGATCTTAATTGCAGAATTGCTTAATAAGTGCCTGTGGCCATCACATAAGCTTGTCAGACAAGCAGGCGCCAATATGACTAGCATCCAAGCAGAAGGCACGTGCCAAGTGGAAAGCAGGTGGAAGAGACAACATATGAGAATAGCACGGGAACTCAAGTCATTTTAATACAGGGGGCAGGCTATTAAAATACAAGCCCTCACCTCTCTTGGAGGAATGTAAAAGAGAAGATCACCAACAGTCCTAAAAGAACAATAGAGATTGACAGGGAATGTGACACTAGGGAAACTTAGTAGCCAGCCTTATTTAAAGGTGTAGGACCTAACTCTTCATTGCCCTGCATGTTGTCTACCCATTGACACCAGTGCCAAGTAAATGTAAAGTGGGTGTAAAATGTGGCCATTCTGCTTTGGTACACGTTAATGTTTTACACTCACTTTCCACTTGCTTTGCACTCGGAAAGTTGGGCACATGTGATGCAGGACAGTAGAGATTCAGGCTCATTGCTTCCATTAGTCACGGCTTTCTGTCAAATGCACACCAAAGGTCCATCAGTTATGGTCAGCCAATGTATTGGTCACCCAATCCATTTGTTGGGTGTTTCCACTGAAATAATCAGCAGTGAAATACTTACTCACCTGGACATCTGAAACTGCTATTTTTAGGTATCTGGGTTAAAACCACTTTGTGATGAATGAGACTGTTTACATACATCTCAGCTATTGTGTCCAGACCCACAATTGCATCAATTTCCATTTTTTTCACCTTTGCAAGGTTATTTTCATAACCACAGTGTTGCTAAACCCAAACCTTCAAAACGTAGGCAGCAAGCCCCCTGGAATCACGAGATTGTTTTTGTTTTTTAAATCATGATGGGACGACTTCTTAAAAAAAAAAAAAACAACCCAACCAAAAATGAATTTTTTTATTTGCTCTCTGGTTCCTGAGTCTCTAGGATTATTTTTCATATTTTCAACTATTTCTTTGCAACCATGAGGGTTAGAAGCTTGCTATTTAAAAAATAAATAAAACTGAGATTTTCATGCATTCTCATGACTTCAGCATCTGGGACTTTCAGAAAAAACACCAAATATCATGACACTTGCAGTAAAGTAGTAAAATAAAAAAAAAATGACACCACTGTACCCGGGAAGGCTAGAAACATGATTTTAAAAAATGCTTTGGTTCAGATTTTTCAAAATTAGGTATCTAAACAGTGGTTCCTAAGTCCATATTTAAACATCCAAGTGAGTGGCCTGATTTTCAGAGTGTCTGCACTCTCTGCAGCTCCCTCTGTCTTCAATGGATACTGCAGGGGAATGAGCACCTCTGAAAATCAGCCAGTTACATAAATCAGGAGTTAGGAGCCGAACTTTGAAAAGCCTGGCCCTCAGCCTTCAAGTCTGGACCAAATGATTATGTGAATATTTGTTGACAAGAAGAGAAGCGGTGATCATGATAATAGAGAATTGTTTATAATGAGCAGTATAACTGATTTTAGAAGCATATTGTTTTTTAAATAGAAACCTGTGTATTAGCTTTTGCTAAAACGAGAGTCTCGAGGCTCAAATCTAAAAAAAATAAAAAATAAAATAAAAATTATTTGCTAGAGGTACAAAAAATGAGGTTCACAAAAAAAGTTCTTTAAGAGATTGTTTGGAAGAAACTAACTCAAAACAAACAATAAATTTACTTATAAATCCTCAGAAAAGAACTTTTTTTAGCACTGTGAATTGTGGGAGGATACAGTGGATTCTTCATACAAAACAAACATGTTGGGAGGAGACTTTCAAAGGCACAAATGACAGATACCTGATTCCTATTGACTTACAGTGTGAACTGGTTGTCTAACTGTCATTTGTGCCTTTGAAAATATATCCCATGAGCCATATTTTGGATGAGAGAAACACCCCTTAACTATGGAGAAGCTACGACTCCTGTAATGCATGGGTTGGCCGCCCGTGGTATAATTGGGATTAGTGGCCCAATGTCAATTGCAGTCTATGGTGGGAACAGAGTAGGGCTCTAGATGTGTAACTGTGGAGATCCGTGTGCACTTACACAGGGGTGAACTGATCTCCACGCTTTCCTCCAAAGCACCGAGGCTCTGATTCAGGAAAGCACTTAAGCAAGTGCTTAGCTTTAACTCAATGGGACAATTTAACTAAGTCAGTGGGACTTAAACCTGAGTATGTGCTTAACAGTGGCGCTGGAACAGTTTTTGGAGTGGGGGTGCTGAGCTGCACCCCTCTTACCCCTGTGTGTGCCCCTCACCACCCCCTAGATCTGGGGCTGGGAGCATGGCTGTGGCTTCGGGGGGGCGGGGTGGGGGATGCAGACAAGGGTAAGGTGACGGAGGCTGGGGTCACAGCTAGGTGTGGGTGTGGAGCCCCGGGTGTGGGGCCAGCAGTGGAGCCCCTGAGCACGGGGCCGGTGGCTGAGCGGGACCCGGGGCCGGCAGAAGGGCCAGCGGCTGGGACCCTGGGCATCAAGGGTGTGGGGCTGGAAGCTGGGATGCCGAGCGCAAAACCTGGGGGTGCTGCAGCACCCCCCGCTCCCCTAATTCCCGCGCCTATGGTGCTTACATGAATTCCTGCATAGAGATAGACTTAATCATATTCTTAAATGCTTTCCAAAGTCGAGGCCTGAGCAAGGGTCATCCGTTAGGATCAGGTTGCATTCCCTGCTGTCAGTTTCCATTAGTTGAAGCAGGAAGTCATTGATGGAGTGCTACCCTTCCCGTTGTCTAATTCTGAAGAACAGAAAATTGGAGGTTTAAGGCAAAAGCAAGACTCACATATTGCGTTCAAGAGACACCTGTGCTCTTGAAGCCAGCATAGTGAATATTGGCAGTGTCACCTCCACCTCTTACTAGCATTTCTTTCAAGTAAGAAGACATTCATGGTCAATATTTAATCGATTTTTTTCTGTTCAGCAAGTTGATTATCTCCTTAGGACAAATAGGTCTCTAGTAACAAGGGTGAATCTTTATGTAAAGATGGAGTGGGAGTCGAAGGTGCTTAAAGAGCTTTACTCTTCATTAAGTTTCATGGAAAACTTTGAAAAGTATCCTATTTTAAAACAATATTGTTTATACGTGGTATTGAATATAAACCAATGTACCTGCCTACTATACTATTGTTAGGAACACTATTGATTCCACTTTCCCACATGGAAAAAAGTCTCACAGCAGTCTTCTGTTCCCTTTTACTCGAGATTATTCTTCATGTTGAAAATGCTATGTTGGTCCTGTGACTTTTGTGAATTACATTTTTTGGTCCACCATTCATGCTGCGGTCCAGTTAGCAAGGAACATTTCTAAGGTCAGGAGGAGGTTAATCTCCATGCTAGTCCTCACTGATGAGTCTGACAACAAGGGTACTAAATAGAGTCCCGGTTCAATAGCTGTAGGGATGGCAATTTTGGGGGACAATCTGTCCAGTAACAATCAAAACGAGGCTCTCTTCACATAGGTCACTGTACAGTTGGCATTTAGTAACTATCAGCCTGAGCTTTATTTAATGTGATTTGGAAAGTTCCAGGATCACACATCCAACATCCTGGGTCATCACCCTCTATCAGATCTATTTTAAAAAATGTTCAAGGGTTACCAATCCTAAATGGTCAAATCAGGAGTCAGGCCCCCACAATTATGAGTTTGGCTTAAAAATTGTGATTTAAAAAGTAGTACATTTGGGGTTTCTTTTATTTGACTTTGTTTTTGAGGCTTAGGGTGCAGTCAGGACACATTTTCAAAATGTGCTCTGCGACCACAACCACTAGAAGCGTCCTTTTTTAGAAATGGAAGTGGAGATTCTCACCTAACAATAGGATTCCAGGAGATAGTGCAACTTCAGTGAAGCAAGGGCCAAGCCGTAAATGATATCCGAATCAAGACCTGCTTCCAGGCTTATCTATTTGCATAGACTTTGCTTGAGGGTGGAGTTCTTTTCAGGGTGGAGATTTTATTGACTTCCCTAATTATGTTTTTGAGGGAGTCCCTTAATTAACATTATCTCAGTTTGTGAGCTAGTTGTTGTTTAATGCATGTTAGTTCTGCAAAGGCATGTAACAATGGTTGAGTGCATTTTATAACTTTTTAAAAAGTTATTACATGATGTCTCCTGGGCTTTGGTTTGAATTTTCCACCAGCTGACAATTGAACCTGCTCCCATGTGGTATATCTTATTTCCCCCTTGGTTTTTGTAGTTGTGAAACTCCATCATTAATTTATCCCTTGTTTTGACATAGTCTGACAGCATTAGGAACTAGCCAGAATTTTTCCCTAGCTGCATCGGCAACGTTTCTGTCCTGGATGTTTCTTCAGCAAGAAGGGTTCAGCGGTTAGGTTCGCTTGGGGATTAGCATTGAAAAGTTTGGGTGCTTATCTGAAACTTTTCTGAGCCTTTTAAGATTTCTTGTCTTTTTCTCTTCTCTGTTCTTTCCTCCCCCACCTGCCGTCTCCCTGAGTGCCAATCAAACACATTCTTCTCTGGTTCCTGACCTCACCCTCCCATTCTCAAGTGGCCCTTTCCCTAAACTGCAAGGCTTCCTGTTAAGTGCTGCTCTCAGGGAGGCTAGATGTACTGCTTCCCCTAGCAGCCATAGGGGCTGACTCCGTGGGTACTCAGGGGTCCATCACCTACAGAAAAAAAGAATGGGGGAGCTCAGCACCCAGTAGCCACAGCCGTTTGGCAGGCTGCCCATCAGCTGTTTGGCAGGGCCACCTGCTCCCCAGACAGGAGATGCAGTCTGCTATGTGGAAGGGACTCCTGTCCAGGAGCGTGTGAGCCACTTGCACACACTAGTGTGAACAGGTACAGCTATTGGTGGGGCCGGTGCCCGCTCCAGTGGGCAGGGCTGGGGAGAGTACAGCCACGCCAGAGGAGCTGCCCGTGCTGGGCACTGGTTCCTGTGAGCAGCGGCTTGACATGCTGCTGTTTTTACCGCTGCAGTTCCTGGTAGAGCCCTGTAGCTCCGCGAATGTCCGCTTTGTATCCGGGGGTATCTGCATCCATGGATATACATTTTATATCTATGCAGGGCTCTATAGCTGTGCTCTGCTATCCCTCCTCCCATCCTCCCATGCTGCAGGAGGAGGGGCGGGGGGCAGAGGTGTAGTGTAGAGGGGCCAGCCCTGTGAGGAAGTGAGGAGGAAGTTCCCTTTTCTGTGGATTTGAGGGGTGGGAGAAATCCTGAGGCTGTCTCCTGACTCCTCCCCTCCAAAGGGACACTTTGAAGGAGACTCCGTGAGGTCATCATCAGACATTCTTGGCTCTAGCGAGTCTTGGTAGCTCCATCGGAGGGTACATCTTGGCTCATTCAAAATAATTTTTAACCATGCATCTGTTCCAAAGCCTGGCTTGTTGTGCATGGTGACAGACCCTTTGCATACAAAGCACTTTGACATGAAAGCAATTTAGGACTTTTAAAGCTGCCTTAGGAGTATAGATACCCAATTCCCATTAATTTAGGGGCACAGTGAGCAGTAAAAACACTACACTTTCCATGGGCACCATGTCTGGACCCAGGTTGATAAGAGTTAATTTAGTGACAGCAGAAATAGTCTGCTTTCCTGTAAATCTGTCCCTAAGCAATTTTGACAACTTAACCTAAGAGAGAGAGAGATGTGAAAGGCAAAACTGTAGACAGTAAACTTTGTTTTTTCAACCATGATTAGAAAAGAAATACACTACTGCCTTGGATCTATGGAGGGTGAGGAGGGAAATAATATACATTGCAGTCAAATGTGCTCATGACGTCTGTGCAGAAAATAAATTGCCTGCAGACTTGGAAACTCTGCCTACTATCGAATCTGAGTTGTTGCTTGAGCTATTTTATTTGTCAATTTGGACAAACTGATAGCTTGGCACATTACAGCGGGAGCCTGACAAATAGAGGCAGTGTTAATAAATACCTCCCAAAGCAACCTTGGACTAGAAATGCTGATCGAACCAGAGACTCTGAATTCAGACTGGGAAGGGGAAGCTGGATGTTAAAAGATGGGGGGAAAGGTGGTGTGGAAGAAGGGGATGGGGTGGGAATGCAGGGAGAGGATGGGAAACATTATTTGTTTGGTTTGCTTGGGGAATCCCAAAATACCAGTTTTGAGGTTTTAAGAGACACATCTCTGGGGAATAAACATCAAGTCACGCTCATTAAGGGCCTGCTTCTCCTTTTGGTGAAGTCAATGGGAGCAAAATTGGTATTCACATTTGATATCTAGGCCCAAATTCAGATGTGGTGTCAATGGGTGAAACTCCATTAACGTCTGTGGATTTATACCCACTGACACTATAAGGCTGAATTTGGCCTAGAGTTTCTTTAGAGTCAAGGAAAGGAAAATGTAACAAATGTGAACAAATTCAGTTGTCATAACTGAAGATACTTGAATTTATCACCAAACCTGTACAACTAAACTCAACTCATTAAAGGGTCTGTGTCACCATTTGTATCCCCATTGTACATTCAAAATACGGGAGGGGGGAGCCTGCATTCTTTTTTGTAAATGTTTAATGACTTGTACCTCAGATTGGCCTTGTATTTTCCCCAAACTCTGCCTTTGCTTTCTGGTAGCATGCTGGGAGTTACATGCTTATGAGTAGTGGTAGGCCAAAGCAGAGCTGGCCATACACAAGGAGCAGTCCTGCTAGGATTCTGCCCTCACTAGGGGGAGTCACGGAATAGGAATAGAATCCATCTCCTTTCCCTGCCCCTGACTTTCTGTGTGACCTTGGGCATGTCACTTAACAGCTCAGTGGCTCGGGTTCTCCATGTGAAAATATGGGGGATGATGGCGATTTACCCACCTTTGTCTGTCAAGTATTTAAATCCCGCCCCTTCCTCCTCTAAGAGTCCAGCTCAGGTAGTGAGGCAGAGCAGCAGATGGAGAAAGCTGTGTTGAAGGAAGCCCCTTTTCCTGAGTTGGTCGTGAATGGCTGTCAGAAGCTGGCGTCTTTCCCTGGCAGACGTGGCAGCAGCATGAAGCTCTCACCTGCTCCTCTCTTTTCACGAGAGACGTGTGAAGAAGGGAGGGGAGTGGGTGACGGCTGCCTGCTGCAGCTGCCACTACCAGGGGAAGGAGACAGCTCTTGGCAGTGATCTACGGCGAGCTTGGGGAAAGGCACCCCCTGGCCAGTCTCCTGCCTCTCTGCTCTCACTCTGGCTTTTCTGAAGCAGATGTCTGGCTTGTCAGCCGCCCTCCCTCGCTCATGTTTGTGCCTAACCACAGTAGATGTTCACACTCCTCTTCCATTCCCAGCCTCCCAAGCAGGATCCTTACGGGAGGAGGCAAGGGGATTTACCATTGCCTAGTGCTGCCCGAGCATGGCCGGTGGTTTATGTACTCCTTGCATACTGTCTGATCTGCTGCTGCCTCCAACGTCACTCGTCAGGGACAAGGGTGGGCAGTGAAACATATTTTTTTTTGATTCGCTGGCAATTCCGCAAAATATATTTAAAAAAATTGAACCCAAAATGATTTTTTTTTGTAGTTTTCAGTCAATCGAAAGGTTCAACAAATTATTTGGGTTGACTGTGTTTCATTTGATCTGGAATGAAATGTTTCCTTTTGGATTTAAGCATTTTAAATAAAATGAACGGAAATTGCCAAACCAAAAAAGGTGTTTTGAATTGAAAATCAAAATGTTTTGTTTTGAAAATGTTGAAATGAAACATTTTGATTTTTCTGTAATTTTGTTGGTTGTTTGTTTTTTGTGTTTTGTTTATGACCAAAATAATTAGGCAAAGTCCACACAAATTCACAAGATGTTTTGGTAGCACTAAATCTACCAGTTTTTGCTGAAAAAGGTTTTGATTTAAAAATTTCACCCGTAGTAGGAGATTCTCAGCTCTTGTTATCAGCCTAGAAATGGAGGCAGGGGCTGGGAAGACAGAGCATCTATCTAAAGCTTTTCCTGTTGATAAGGCAGGAGAAAGAGACTCACCAATACAGTATTTTGAAAGCACGAGCATCAGAATGGCAATATCACACTACAGAAGAACTCGGTTTCAAGGGTGTCATCCTCAGGTGCTCCTGAGCTATGCTTGGCATGCCTAGAAGTGTGTGTGTGGGTCATTATTGGCTTTCCATGACCTTTCCATCCCCACCACTGCCAGAAGTCGCCTCGGGGCTGCTGAGACTTGCCCCTGCTGCAGTCATCCCCTAGGGACCGTTCTGCCTGCTCAGGACCATAGAGCACTCTGGCCATGACCCCTCGCATCCCCGGCACACCCACTATACTCTATTTGGGAGCAGTGCTGGCTTCCTGCTGTATCTGTCTCTTTAAGCCAGGTTTTGTCCCTTTGCACTGACAAAAAGGAATTGTAGCAGTGGCCAGGATCTGGCCCACTTGATCACAGTTCCATCTGGAGCAGCCGATGGGGTTTCTATATCTAAGGCATCCAGATATGGCAAAAAACTCATTCAAATCACCATATGTCAAGGAGCTTAAGCAGAGGAGGTGGGTGCTACAGTGGACTGATACACTACCCCTTTGTCCATGTAAGCTGGGTTCAGCTCCTGATTTAGGTCAGAAGTGAAGACGGGGTTTGCAGTCACATGTAGATGCAAGTTGCTATCACAAAACGATGACACATTTTGGCACAAGTGACCATCTGCGGCTTAAGAGAGGCCCAGGACTGATGAGTATGTGATGTTGCAGGTCAGGACTGAGTGTAGGATTTCAGAGTGCTGTGGGTAAATGTCCACACTGCCTGCTTCTGCTATTCCTGATGCCAGTATCTCCAGACAGTTTTTCCTTCAGCAGCAGGACTGTCAAGGATTTATAGTCATCACTGCACGTGTACAGCATGGGTCAAGTGCTGGTGGTGGTTGGACAAAAACCTGTCTCATCTTAAACTTAATCCTCTGCCTATTGTGTTGTGAAAGGGGTGTGTCTAAAGGGAGAACCAAAGTTTTGTCAGTATTATTAAATACCAGGTGTCTTAAGGAAAATCAGTAAGTGATAGGAAAACTACATCCATTGGGTGTGGTGATGCAGTGCCAAAGTGTCCCATTCATCGCAGGAATTCTCTGAACTGAGGCCCAAATTTTGGTCTGACACGGAGAAGCACAACTGTATAGATGTCTGGTATAGGGCTGCATTGGCGATCTGTCAGGGCAGAATGTCCAGCAAACTGATCGGTATTTTGTGCATGGTGTGAGCTTTTTCCCCCCTTATGTTCTGAAGCTGTAGGCTATTCCCAAACATGTGCCAAGCCGGAGGCTGCTGAGGCCGTACTAGGCCTTTGCTTTGCCCTGATGCACTTCCAAGGAATGCAGGGAGAGTTGAATAACTGGAATGTTCATTTAAAAATTGATTCCTTTAGCAAACCGCATTGTCCGCCCCCTGTGCTATGGAGGCCCCAATTCTCAGTGCCACGATTCGACCGTGACTGCAGGGAGCCGGTGCCACCTCTCTAAACCTTGGCTGCCTGGCCCTGGGAGAAGTTAAAGTAGGGCCCCTGTCACTCTGACTGCTGTTCCTAGTATGAGCTCCACTTCTTCCTTAGGCTGGCCATTGCGGGAGGCAGCTGCCACATCAGTCCTGCTCTCCCCGTGTGGTGGGACGACACCGCTTTTGCTGTGTAAAGGGCCTTATGTGTGTGTGTTGGGGGGATTGGGGTGTTGCCCCTAACCAAACGAATGTTTCCACCTATGGCTCAGTAATTCTGCCACATGCTATGACAAGAGGAAAAAAGCCAGTCTCTTCCTTTGCTCAGATTTTGGAGTTAAGAAACCTATTCTATTAGAATGTGCCTGTACTAAAGGGGCTGTTGCAAATCTGTGGGGCTGCTAAATGAATTATGAAATGCCAGCGAGGGCTTGGTAAAGGAGTAGGGGGACTCGTTTAACACGGTCTAAGCAGTTGGATGGTGAGGGGCGCATATAAGAGAAAAGACGCCAGGCTGCAGACCAAGCACTGGCTGGTGCCGAGGCTCTGAAGCCTGGATAGTCCTGTTGTGTTAAAAATGCTGGTATAAAAAGTGGCGTGATGCTGTAGCAGGAAGCCAGCATTAACGCGTCCCTTGTGGAGAAGCCAAATGTTCGATTAATCACGCCAAGCCATTACAAGTGACTCTGGGTAAATGAGATGCTAATTTATGCACATTGCCATTAGAAATCAGGGAAGGAGCTCCTATAATTTGTCTGAGGCTCAAACAGAGCTGAGCGGTAGAGTGACCTTCAGCCTTGACACCCACCGTCACAACCAGCCTTAATTGGCACCCTGACTGTCAGGCACAGCAGAGAGCCCAAGGAGTCAATAGACGTGTGGTCTAAAGAACTCTCTTACCCCGAGGGCCAGTCCACTTTGATCAGGGTTGAAACACTTTGGCAGGATGACGTGGGGGCAGATTGATGTAGACGATGCTTTCAAGCAATAACAAGAAACAATGCAAGGGGTTTCAAAGGGGCCTAAGAGCGTTAGGCACCCAACTTGGATTGAATTTTAATAGGAGCTGAACACCTCACTACTTTAGGCTGCTTGGAAAATTGCCGCTAAAATTCCTTCCTCGTCAGTAATGCTAGCTATTTCTGGCATGGTCGTGGCTCTACCTGATCTAGCTCTAGGGCAGTGGTTCCCAAACTTTAACTACCTGTGAACCCCTTTCACTAAAATGTCAAGTCTCGCGAACCCCCTCCTTAAAAATGAATATCTCCAGGGATTTTCTCCGTTACCTGAGTATAAATTATAAAAGCAGTGATCTTGGAAATATAAAATTTGTTTTATGACATACTTATTACACACTATTTATTATTAATTATTATTTATCATTACAGTATTTTTATTACATTATGAAAACAGCAATACTCTTCCAAGATCTCACTTTTGTAGCTTGTATCACTTTGAATAAGCCTGTTATAAGACAAGGCTCCTATGTTTCATCAAGGAGTATCAAATGTGAAACAGCATGAAGGTATTTAAGAAGCCAACTCAAAGAGTTCCTCCTACACAAGCATTCAGGTCTTGAGCAGTCCAGGCAAACAACGCACGTTACAACAAAGCTTAACCTTGTTCTTCATAATAATTTTAAAAACAATACTAGCTGCCTATTTAATTTTAAAAACAGCAAAAAAATATCCACCTCCCTTTCCATTTCTTATAAGGAGTTTTGACGTTTAAATCAACTCTGTGTTAGATATGCTTGCTTTGATCTGCTTAGCTCTTGGAAGTCCAGGTGCTCCGGGCTGCTGGCCCCATGCTGCTTAAGGTCCCCAGGGACAGCTCTGTCCGCCATTAGGGAATTTTTTCCTGAGAACCCCCTGTAACATTCCACGAACCCCCAGGGGCTCACGAATCCCAGTTTGGGAACCACTGCTCTAGGGGGATCAATAATTTGCCTAATCCTGCATGTGTTTGGAGTGGTGCTGAATGTTAATTTTGATTTCAGTTTTAATAATGGACTCTCTTCTCACCAACATCAAAATGACAAAAGCACCACCGCCATGATGTGGCAGAAGTACCTTATGTTTTGTAATGCCACATTATTAGGGGGAGCAACATTTAAACAATTAAAATCAGAATTTCCAGACAGCAACCCCTATGGTCTTGAACCCAGCTCAGGGTAATTTGGCAGGAAATAGGATACAACTGGGGGAGAAGGCGGGGTGCATGTTAAGATTATGGCAAGATTTAAATACTTAGTGGGATTTTCAAAAGTACTCAGTTGACTGCCTCCGGTAGGAGCAGAGTTAATAGACTTCGATGAGAACAGAGGCCAATGCTGGGTGCTTTTGAAAACCCCATTCTAGGAATCTGGCTCTGTTGCAGAGAGATTTGTAGACAAGGTTCAGGACGTGTATCTCCTGGGACACAGAGTCTCTTCTTGTTATCTTTGATTTGGAGGTTATGTTGGAGTGGTATGTATTAGAGAAGGGCGAGGAACAAAATCCTTCATTTAAACACTCCCATCATTGGGATTTTACAATTATGTCTGAATTCTGCAGCTTGGGGCCCATTTCCACTTTCTATAAAATAACTACATGACAGTATAATTAAAGAGCAGCATGATAGGTGTAATATTAGGGGAGACGATGGGGTATTCCCCACAACTTTCCACAGAGGGTGGGAGTCAATAATGCTTCACGTCCACTCCTAACCTACAGACTGTTTTGGAGGGGGAAGGAGGAGAGGTGAGGGTAGATTGACCCCAGAGGAGTTATGGTAGTTGCCAAAAACTCAGAATAGATGAAGCCTAGGTGGTAGAAATGTTACTCTTTGTTTGCAAGAGTGAGTGA
The DNA here is from genome assembly GCA_033296515.1 of Macrochelys suwanniensis. Classification (NCBI taxonomy): domain Eukaryota; kingdom Metazoa; phylum Chordata; order Testudines; family Chelydridae; genus Macrochelys; species Macrochelys suwanniensis. Next base: position 21,909,042 of record CM065779.1, on the reverse strand, counting down.
TGCAGAGAAGTCAACAATGAATGCACTGCCGTGAAGAAATGTCAAAACTAATTAATTGCCATCTGTCTTTTATTTGCTAACCTGTAATGTTGGTCAGATCTGAGGCATTTGTCAGGAAGGGGGACTATAGAAAAGGTTAGGAAAATTGGTTTTCCTGGCAGCTGTTTAGCTTTCCCATTCTGAACGAATTTTGCAAATGAGAGTGGTACCCCAAATAATACAGGGCAGTGGCACGGGGTGTGTGCAGTGTGTGACGTATCTTATTGCTGTTCTTGATTGGTGCTGTAAGTGTTGGGGATATGGACCAATTGTTGCTCCAAATGCTTTCCTATTATTCCAATAAATCTAGTCTCAATGATGCTGCTGTTTCACTTTGGAGGTACCCAATATGCCATCCCCTCTATTTGTCCCACAATCTCACGTTAGCCTCGATTACTTTAGTATCCTACTGCACAGGCTCTAGTGTCCGAAAAGAGCACCAACGCTTGGCTTTTGTAGTAAAATCAAAGGAATGCATTGTGCGTACCATGTGAACTGCTCTGTAGTAGCCATTCAATGCAGCTCAGAGCTGAGTTTCACACTAGATGGGACTGTATTCTGTAGTCCACTGACCATCATAAAAATTGAAAAAATAGACTTGCTGGGATTGCAAATTCCTTGCTTCATTGGAGCAGGGATTCCTGTGGATGCTGCCTCCCAAAGGATGCTACATTGTAGCAAATGGGCTCTAAGGAATATCCTTCTATGTGCTGCTTAAGTAATAGCTGCAAATAAAGTAATCTGCCGGTGTTGTAAAGGAAAGATTTTTCAAAGCACCTAAAGATTCAGGGGCACAAATCCACCTGACTTGCAGTAGGACTTTTGCTCCTAAATCCTTTAGACATTTTGAAACTATCCCTCTATAAGAATGAGGCACAGTAGCTAAAATTTTCAGAAGTGTCTGAGTGATTTAGGAGCTTAAATCCCATGGAAAGTCAATGAGATTAGACTCCCAAGTGCCTGCGTTGTCTTTTTAAATGGGGTACAGGCTCCTAAGTCAGTTAGGCACGCTGAAAATTTTACCCGGAGACTGAATCTGATGAGGTCAAGGTCTGTCAGCTGCTTATGCAAATGACCAAACCGTGCCTTCCACGAAAGGGGGAGAGTGAGTTGATGTACGCCCCCTCCTTAAGGAAGGGACTAGTGAATCCCTATGGAAGGAAGGGAAAATACCTTCCCCTCTTCAATGATATGTGCTTGTTTTCAGTCTTGGAGGGATGGTTTGACTGCAAGCCTCCTTAAGAAAGCAGCCCTTTAAAAGGGAGCGCTCCTTGGATCCTGTGAGGAATACACTCTGCCTGGATTTTGCTCAGAGAAGATCCCTTTAGGGCCAACTGACTTGGAAGGTGGGAGCCTCTGACTTTAATCTGCTTTGGAGTCATGGGGTGGTTGCTGCAGCATTGTTTGGCACACCAGGGTAGTTGGTTATAAACCATCTCCCTTGATTTTTGCTTTTCAGTGCATGATTAATCCAAAGGGTTAAATACGCTCTCCTACCTTCTGCAAAAGAGATCAAACGGTTTTAGGAAATTCTAGCTGACACTGGGGACATAGTTGTTTTTCTTAGCAATGAGGTATCCATGGTATTACCATTCGCGCACAGGATAGGCTCTGACAGGGATCACGCTGTAGGGTTTAGCATCAGCAGTAATATGTGGCCATTGTTGAGTCACCAAAAAATGACCAAAGCATAAATCAGACCATGCCAGAGGTTTAATATTGGAACTGACCAGATGATGACCATTCTGCTTTGTGACAGCGTACAAGCAATGAACTGAAATGTTTCATTTCAAACTGGCATGTTGTTCTGATTGAAAATCAAGACATTTTTCATTTAGACATTTCTGAATTGAATTTTTTTTGAGTCTTTAGTATGAGGAAAATGTTTGATATGTCAACTTTTTGTCCTCATTCAGTATGAAAACAATGGTCAAAATAGCAGAATTTCCTATGGAACAGAAATCGTATTTTCCAACCAGCTCTATATTTTATTGAATTTAAAAGAAGCTGTTGTTGATTTGCAGCGCAGTTGTTACTGATTTGCACTGTGTAAGTTGTGTCCATCTTGGTGAAATTCCTGTGTGAGAAGAACAACTGGTCTCTGAGTAGATTCTGCATTTGTCAAATTGAAAAACAAGTTCAGAAAAGCTAAAGGTGACCAGAAACAACAAATGTTCAGAACTCGGTTATCATTTGGAGCACGCAAGGGAATTCAGGCCCTAAATTGTAAAAGATTTACCTAAGTGAGTTTTATTTTTTAGGGGAGCCTGGCCAGAATAATTCCTTAAGCATCAATGATTCAGATTTATTCTCTGGGCTTCTCAACATTGGGTCCATGGGAGCAGATTTTATTGAAACGAAGAGTCATGCTGCTGATGGAATTGCTTTGACCGACTAAGCCATTGTCAGTTTCAGTTCCCTCACTGTAAGAGTTACACCGATTCCACTGCATGCTATGAAAATCCTCAGCTTCTTGGGCAACTGGCATTTGGAATATTAGAAAAACATTTTGTTAGAATGAAAGAATTTGTATTAGGCTTCTGCAGAGACATTAAACCCTAAATGTAGCCACTTTTGTCCTAGAGTGAGGAGGCCAAAATCTGTCCTATCTATGTGAATCCAGTCTGGCTCCACTGACTTCAACAGAACTGTTGGAGACCAGAATTTGGCCAGGAGAGTTGTACTAGTAGCCTAAAGATACAGCCACACCCACAAGCAACACCTACACTTCAGTTTTGTTTTGTTGAAAAATAGTCCCTCCAAGTCTTCTGTTTCTAAACATGCTTTTTAAAAAAAAATCAAAGTCAATGCACACAATGTTGCAGATGTTTTCAACTCAAGTGCTGGGAACCTCACAGTGAGCTTGCCCTTGGGAGAGGTCTAGACCAATGTTTCCAGTGTAAGTGGTTTTGATGAATCTGAAGTAGAGATGGACTGAGCTGCAAAGCTCTGCTCTGGATTCAGACTTTCCCAATGGGTGAGATCTGGGACTTTGGTTTGACTCACTTCTGAGATGGGGCAACTGAGCAGTTTGGGTCTGAATTAGAGCTGGCCTGACGATGCTAATTCCTTTTCATGACAACTTTTGAGGCTTCAAAGTTTGTTCTTTTGTTCCACAATGGAATGAAAACAAAACCTTTAGAATGTTGTTTGCAAATGGAATTGTGTTGAAACATTCCTTTTCTGATTGGAAAGGTCAGTTTTTCCATTCAGCACTGTCTCTCTCTGGAAGTGACCGGAGCGTGCTCTGGACCTCGGAAACCTTCCCTCTGAACACTTCATTGAAACTGATACGTCTCCACAAAACGTTTTGGCTTTGACAAAACAGCATGTTATGTTGAAATAATGAATAATCCTCAAGGGCTTACACAGAGTAACTTGAAAATGATGCACAATAAAATGAAAATTAATTCACGATATGGAGACTGAATTTAGGTGTATTTGATTGTCAGCTGGGAACCCTAAAAATACTACTACTTAATATGCTCCTATAAACTATCTTTCCCCTTCCTACTACACGTTCCCCAGTGCTTTTTCTTTCCTAACTCCAAATCTGCAGGGGACTGGACTAGATGACCTCTTGAGGTCCCTTCCAGTCCTATGATTAGATCTATTCTCCCACACACCCAACCGATCCTGCCTTTCCTGATAATCTCATTATGGGGTGACTGTCAGACTCTCAGCCAGTGCCATTGCAGCAGGTGAGATCATTGGGGTGAAAGGATGCCCCTGCCTTTGTTCTTCTTTCTGTGGCCACACCTGCTGCCTCAGCAGTCAAGAAGTGAGCGTGGCATAGGAGCGATAATGGTAGCTTGTCACCTGAGGATTCCTCTATACAGGGGGTATACCCGAGAAGCCAGATCTGCTGAATCGAAGGCTGCTTTGTGCGGGGAGAGTAGCACAAAGCAACTGAGGAGAATTGAGACTGTCGATTTGAACTTCATAAAGCAGTACATGTTGTTTAGCTTCTTCAGGAGATTTACATGGTAATGTCAGTGCTCACGATGGGAAGAGTTTCTCCAGATCTGGCTCAGCACATTTTTTAACCTGGTGTCAGACTTCTCCTGGGGAGCCCCTCAGAAGGTACCAGGAGACCCATGTCTTAAGGCTGCAGGATTGTTACCCAGATCGTGCCTGTGCTGAGGGAGGTGAAGTCTCTATGAGGAAGGAGGGAAAACTTAACATGTGAGCTCTGAATTTGTCTCCCATGGGAGAGGAGGAAGCCCCACTGCTGGAACTGGACTAGTCAAGGACAGAGCACAGGGAAATACGCTGTAGGGAACAACACTGTACTGGCAGGAGTTGGGCTACCTATCTGCAGGTGTAGGTATTTCTCTTCTTTACTATTTCAGATTTTATTAAAACAAAACCAAAAACCAACCCCACCCCCAACCTATGAATGGCATCTGGAAACAGGGCCATTTTGTTCCCTGAGTTGTCAGCGTTACATGGAAAAGACTAATCGCAGCAAGGCAGGAGAAAGCTAGAGCTACAATCCAGTCGCTAAATCCCTTCAGACAGCAGGATTGGATTGACAGAAACTGGATAATCAGGGACTTTTCTGAACGAGAGCATGTCTAGACTGCTTTGAATAGATTTTCTTTCTAACCCATCTTTAGCAAAGAGCGCCTTTACTCATGTGATGCGAATTGGCTATCCACTTTTGGCAAGAGAAGAGGAGCTCATTTTAATTCCCAAGGAATTATCCAAAAAGTGGGCAATACGTGTTTGGATCTTCTTGGCAGAGGGGCTTTATGACATGAGATTTGTACAGCAAGGTGCTGTTGGGTATCGACACGGATGGCCTTGACAACAGCAATTTATCTTGCTACCTTGAATAGGGGTAGGGGTGAGATGATAGTTGGCTCCAACTTTTTCTCAGCCTTGTTTCCCCTCTTGAACTGGTAGCAGTGACGATATGAGGAACTGGGTTAAATTGATTACAGAGGGTGCCATGGAAACCTCCACATTCACTGCAGTGTTCCTATGTGCTGCGGTATTTTCCTAGACTTGTAATGGGGAGCACTGAAAATTCTGACTAAATGTAGCTGCTGAATATCCCCAACCTGAGAACCTTTTAGTTTGATGGGTATGTGGCCTGTTGGGATTATTTATTTTGAACTATATAGAAAATGTTGTAGCAGGTTTCCTGTTGAATGGAACCCACATGGGTTATCATTAAACAAGTGCAATCCATACTCGATGGGGACCCCATCCTGAAAGAAATCTTTCCTGAACCCCCAACTCCGGCCTTCAAATAACCTCCAACCTCATCATCACAAGCAAGCTCAGGACACACAGCTCAAAATAGCACCTGCCCGAGCAACAGATACAAAACCTGTAGTCATATCTCCACCACTACAATGATCAACACCCCCACATCACACCTTTCAGGATCCTACACATGCCTATCACAACATGTGGTGTGCCTCATCCAGTGCACTAAATGCCGCAATAACAACTATGTGGGTGAAACCAGGCAATCGCGACACTCTCGAATGAACTCACACAGGAAAATGCTAAAGACAAAAACACGCTGCTAGCTGTGGGTGAACACTTTTCATGACGAGATCACTCTATATCTGACCTCTCAGTCCTCATCCTCTAAGGATATCTGCACAACACTTTCAAAAGATAAGCCTGGGAGCTTAAATTCATAACTTTGCTAGACACTAAAAATCATGGACTGAACAGAGACTGGATTTATGGTTTATTATAACAATCTGTAATCCACTAACCCCCGTCTTTTTGTCCTACGACAGCAGAAGTATTAATAGGCCACTCTACCTTAAATGGTCTCTAGCGTTCATGTTTTCAAGTTTTTCTCAATAACCATGATGGCTAGAAGGATTTTTTTTTTTAATGAAAGCTGAGATTTTCACATAATCACATGAATCCAGGAGCTGGGGGTTTAAAAAAAATCAAAAATTGCAAGACTTGCAACATAATCACCAGAGTTGGCTACATTGAAACAGTGTAAAGAAGCTTCAGTCTAAATGAGACTTACTCCAAGAGTTTATCAAAAATAAAAAAAAGTGTAGAAGTCAACCTGTTTGTGAACAAAATATACATGGGAAAGAGGGACAAAAATCAGCAATTAAGTTACTTGATGGAAATAATTCACCTACCTCGACTCTGCAGCTGGAATAATTCACCTACCTCCACTCTGCAACCCAGTCCTGCATTCCTTGTGCACCCAGTCTCCTTTGGCTGTAGAGGGAACCTTGGGTACGCAAAGGATGGTGAGTAAGGCGTGTTTTGTGGGCAGGTGTACACAGTTCACATTCACTGCTCTTGTTTTCAAAGCTACCAGCAGATCTATCTCCATGGGAGACTAGATAAATGAGTTCTATTAATCTGTCTATGGGAGATATAATTTTCTTATGGTAAACCAAGCTCTGGGTAATTATCCAGTTCTGGACAACAAAATGTATTTGTAAGGCGTAAGAGAATGGTGAGGTTTTTTTTTTTTAACTTAACTTTTTTTTTCAGATAGGCTTTCATTCCCCTAGCATAGCCTGTGTCTATTGGCTATATAGAGCAGTCAGCTCCCACTGTATGAATCCGAGAACTTAATGACTCTCTTAATGCTGCACAGAGTGTACATATATTAGGGATTTATTTCTTTTTCCCGTTTTTTTTTTTACCCCAGTTTATTTTTGATCATGTGTGTACTGACCTTAAAGTGAACTGTTTGGCAGCCGGCTCCCCGGCCTGAATTCTGAATGTTTAATGGAACATTCAGCCCGCATTATGCAGAGGGAGAATTGAAGTCCCTGCTTTTATTTTTAATGTGCACTGAAGTGGCATGCTGAACATTTCCTTCTCCGTTTGTGAGCTGGAGCAGCATTGCGTCCTTCTGGTTCTCAGTTAAGCCAGAGTCTTGCCTGGAATCCTATCAAGCCGAGACATCTCAAATCAGGCTTTGGAAACGGTGAATAGGAGAATAGTCCTTGTCAATACTTCACTGATGAGAACTACTCAGAGTTGCACGGAGGTTGTATGTTTTGTTCTATCTTACCACTTTACATTTCTAGAAGATGAAATTTGAGAAGGAAAACCCTCAGTTTTGCTCTGTCTGATTAGCAATATTGTAGCTTCAAAAACAGTCTTTATGATAAATGTTTGAACCAGATATATTAGTAGGCCTGGGTTTCCATCATACATTGGAAGGGAACTTTTGCCAGCTCAGAACTTACTCGTACTATCCCCCAAACCTTTTCCTGACTATGAATAATAGTCAAATGTCTTCTTTGATTTCTCAGGAAATGTTTTTTCTTATATTTATTCCTATTTTTGGAGCTATAATTAGTTTATATCAATAATATGACCGTCAGCTCCCAAAAAACCTGATCTGAAGCTCTTAGATGTTAATGCAAATCTTTCTATTTTCTTAAATGGGCTTCGGATCAAGCCTTAGTACCCACACAACAACAGTCCCTAATACACTGCATGTTGCTGTTGGGAGAATTGCTGGTTTTAAACATACCCAAAGTCTATTCCAAAATCGGCACCCCATTAAAAAAATATACCAGTCAATTGTAAAGGGCCAGGGTCTGCTCTCCTTACTCATGCTGAGTAGCCACTGTCTCAGAAGAGCCCTGCACCAGTAATAACAGCTGTAGTCCAAGAAGATTTCTGTTCTGAACAACATTTTATTAGCATCTACAAAATGAGAGCATACACTGGGTACGTCTATACTGCAAAAAAACTCCCTGTGGCGGCAAGTCTCAGAGCCCGGATTAGCTGACTGGGGCTCAGGCTATGGGGCTAGAAGTAGCAGTGTAGACATTCCCACTCGGGCTGGAGCCTGGGGGTTCTGAAACCTGGGGAGTGGAGTTGGTCTCAGAGCCTGAGCAGCAGGCTACGTGGAGATGTCTATACTGCTATTTTTAGCCCCGTTGATCTGGGCTCTGAGACTTGCTGCCGTAGGTCTTTTATTTTCAGTGTAGATGGACCTTAAGTGGCTTCAAGTTTCCAGAGTGACTGGTGAGTTTGAGTGCCTCAAATTTTGCGTGCCCAAGTTGGCACATATTAAAGAGGCCTGGTTTTTGGTGCTGAGTACCCACCCTTTGAAAATCAGCCGCTTCAATGTGTCACAAGTTGGGCACCTCTAAATGGAGGCACCCCAAATCGCTACTCACTGTTGAAAACTCAGGCCACAGTACTTTCCAGAGAGTTCTAATACAGTCTGGACAGAAATATTCCACTACTGGTTCTCCTGCCCCATCCTCTTGTTAACTGTCTGAGAGCCAGAGTTTGGCATCCTCATCCTTTCCCTCTCTCTCAGGTACTTCTATGGCCCCTTTATCATAGTATCGGAGGGTCTCAACATCTATAAGGTATTTATCCTCTCAACACCCCTGTGAGATAGGGAAGAACTATTACTCCCATTTTACAGATGTGTAGAAAGACTCCATGACTTGTCCAATGTTACACAAGACATCTGTAACAAAGGAGGGACTCAAACCCAAGTCTCCTAAGCCCTTGACTAACTCTCTAGCCACTGGACTGCTGACATCAGCCTGCTGGGGGGACTACAGGTATCTGGAGTGACATCAGCAGATGCTGCCACGACAATTAGACTTGGGGAGAGCCCGTTTTTATGTGCTTGCTTCTGATGACTTCGGGCTGGACACAAGTAATGGCTATGGGGAAGCAGAAGTGCGAATCTGATTCTTCAACAAAAATAACAGATTTTTTAAAAAGTATTAAACACTGTATTTTTTTCAAAGTCTGTTCAGTAGAGACTCCAGGAATTTGTATTGTCTGTGGGCACACTTTGCTAATAGAGCTTGCGGTTATCACTTGACAGCCCTGAAGTTTTTCTAACAGCTGCTGCTGGCTTTTAATCGCTAATGCTGTTTTCTCCATAGTATCTATAAATTTTGAGATCCAATGTATTAAACAGTCAGGACAAATGTCTAATTTTGTAAAACCCACCACATCAGTTCCAAATAATTAAAAAAGTAAAGAAACCATTGTAAAGATGATTTCCTGATGCACATTACACCCCTTCGATAGATGTCACAATTTGAGGGAGAATGAATTGTACAAAGAATGTCCCTTACCTACGAGTGTGCGTCAGATATATGCTAGCAGCCACTCTGCTGTCTTTCATAATATAATGCCTGTGTCATAAGAATATATAAAAGGTTTTCATGTGCAATGAGAAAATCTGTTATAATGTTAGTAAACACTTAACACTGTATTCTCATCTTCAGAACACCTTTCAAGAACTAACTCCCTGATGTTTTATAGATCTATTTTAGCCATTGTTGTTTTTAATTGCTTGTAGAAGCGACAAAGAGTTCTGTGGCACCTTATAGACTAACAGTAGTCACGTCTGTTAGTCTATAAGGTGCCACAGAACTCTTTGTCGCTTCTACAGATCCAGACTAACACGGCTACCCCTCTGATACTTAATTGCTTGTGTGCAACCATGAGATATAGTGCAGTTGGAGGTTCTTAGGAATATTAGTAGCCGTCTCTAGTTAGCTGATTAGGAATAGCAGAGCTTCTGTATCTGTGTATTGCCATATACTGGAGTAATAATAATAATAATGCTTACTATTATAAGGTCTGATCCAAAGCTTGCTGAAGTCAAGGGGAGTCTTTCTACAGAGTTCAATGGGCTTTGAATCAGGCACGTACAGTGTTTTTCATCATGCAGTGTTGATCTCAAAGCACCCTCCAAAGGAAGGCAAGGATCATTAGCAGCATGCCATAACTAACGTGAGTATTTGCAGTGTATGGTCTCTTCCTGCATGTGTAGTTATGAGTGTGTGTGCACACCTACATTGGAGGGGGCACTGCAGGGTTCAAGAGGTATATAGAGCCTTGCACCGAAACTGGGTGACTTTCATCCCTCAGGCAGACAGTTGGACAGCAATGAGCCAACATTATATACCTTGCTGGAGTTCTTGCTGTAGAATCTAAAGTTGTACTGAAAATTTGCAACATCTGACAATAACAACCGTTCGCAATGCCTCAGAATCCTACAAACTGCATCCTAGCAACCCACCCCTTTCAGATAATGGTACTGTGAACTCCTCCTGCAGTGGCTATGGGAGTAGGTTTGACTGGGTGTTCTCTCTCTCTTTCGTGCTCTCTTGCTCTCTCATATTTATCTAAAGATGTGGTGGTGGGGGGGTATTAGATATGGAGTGGGTACTCAAAGGTGCCTTTGCATCACTTGTGTATCGTGGAAGTGGAGAGGGGGCTATGCACTGACCCTGAACAAACCAGGGTAGAGAAGGTCACTGGGGCATGGTAGGGGCATATTGGGGGAGGGGCTACTAGATCTTCACTTACATGGCTTAGTTGAGCCCCATACCCATGTATAGAAGATGCCAGTGGAGCTGCCGTCAATATCCCAGCTATGTATTGTGGGAGGGGCTGCATCTCTACCCACAGCCTTCCCTGCAGAGAGCTTTGGGGTTTGTGTAGGGACGTGAGGGAATCCTAGTTGCATATACATATTCTGTGTGTTGGCTCCTACAAAGTGTGCAGAGCCTTTGTTGTAGCAACAGCAATCTGTCGTGGCCTGTGCCATCTTGTAGTTAGTGTTCAATAGGAAAGCAAATATCTCCGGCTTGAGGGATATGTTGCATTAACTGTGGCTGCAGTTTCTCTGAAAATCAATTACTCTTCCTCCTCCTCCTCATCTGTTATTACTCAACAGCCAGACCTGCTGACCCAGAAGTGCTAAATCAATCCGCTGCTCCTCTGTTCTTCTTTCCTGCTACAAGTGACCTAGTGACAAAAATAGAAACACATGCAGGTGGTTAAATGGAAACTGACCGAATTTCCCTTTCCCCCCACCCAGCAGAGAAACAGCCCATTGGGGTTTTATTTAGAAATGCTCCAGTGATAAGGAGGCACATCCAAGATGCACCAACCTTTATCCTAGTGGGCGATACAGTTGTGTAACAGATGTGAGGCTCTTCCTTGTCATGTTAGGCAATCTGTGGCAAGACTTCAACCCTCTTGCGCTGCACCGATGTGTTATGGGTGTGTGCACAGACACACAGCTCAATGGTCGTTTTCTCAGTCACTGTCTCTCATCTCGGAGAAACCCCTAGATGGGCAGATGCGAATTTAATGCAACACTAAAACTGTAATAGAAAGAAACACAGCCTGTGACTGGTAGAAATGCAGAGGCATTGTGCTAAAGGTCATTTGAGTAGCACACTAAAAAAATCTCTGACAAATGCTTCTGGCTGGCTGATCCCGGAGAGGAAGAATGTTAGAGTGGTCGCAGCATGAGGCTCGGTTGGTGTTTCTGGGTTTTATTCCCAGCTCTGCCATTAGCTAACTAGAGCTTCAGTTTGGCAAAATGCTCATGCTTTAATTAAGCATGGGCTGAAGTGCTCTGCCAAAGCAAGGCCTAAATGACCGTACGTCAATTATTTAATCTCAATGCCTAGCTTCCTCCCAGGAAGTAACATGGATACTAAATCGGAGATGATACTTGCCTACCTCACAGTAGTTTTATGAGATCAATAATGAATGTCTGAAGTGTTGTGCACTCCTCACATGAAAGGTGCGAAGCGTTGCTAGCTGCAAGTTCAAAACCTGCATTATCTTGCCAGAGAAAGTATGTAACCGTTATGAAATGATGTTTGGAGATCTTTGCATCTGCTTGTGAAAATTTGCACCCCCTGTTATAAATAGCAAACAAACACTTCCCAGGTGCTGAGTTTCTCAGAGATTCTCCAAAGCTTTATAATGGTCAGTTTCGATACAGGTCTTCTCAACCCTGGCATGTGCTTGGTAGAGTCATTACCATTGGTCTAAACTTCCTTTCTCTAGTGGTTTATAGAGTTGTTAGGGTTATTTAGCTTATAAATGTCAACTCAACTCCGAAGTATGCTACATACAGCTAGCGATAGCTATTTAGGGCACACTATGACATCTGGAATATCTTGGGATATTCACCAATTCTATATTGTTGTTAGTGGGCCTGAGCCAAAACTGTGGCTCCAAATACTCATGAATTTTGAGGAAGTTAGGCTACACAGTGGAACTGAGCCTTAGTTTTATGATGGCCCAAACAGACACCCCAGATCTGCAGATCCTTGAACGTTGGGAAATTCAGGTCTGAACGTTGTGGTTTGTGCTTTAATGATTAAAGGTTGGCCAATTCTTAAAGGCTGGTTGTGCATTGCCCGTAGTTGTGGCAGGAGGAGAGAGAAACTTTGCCTCTGGGGGGGAGAGGGCCATATTGGGACTCTTGCCTAGAGCAGGGGTCTCAAACTCAAATTACTACGAGGGTCGCATGAGGACTAGTGCATTGGCCCGAGGGCCGCATCACTGACCCCACCCCCTCGCTGCCCCAGGCCCCGCCCCCACTCCACCCCTTCCATTAGGCCCCGCCCTTCTCCGCTTCCTCCCCTGTGCACATGGCTTCCCGCTCCTCCCCCCTCCCTCCCAGAAACCGTGAAGCTCTTCCCATGTGGCCCACCAGGCTCCCCATGACACCCCATTTAAAAAAAAATTTTTTTTTTAAACCCCCAGGCAGTTCCCATCACCAGAACAGCTGGCTGGTGGCGGAAACTGCATGGGGGTAAAAAATAAATTAAAAAAAAATAATTGGGGGGGGCACGGGAAACCAGGCTGCCTGCAGGGAAGAGCTCCGCGGGCCGCATGTGGCCCACGGGCTGCGTGTTTGAGACCCCTGGCCTAGAGCATCTCCCACCTGGCTCTGCCTTGCCTCAGGCACGGGAGGTACCGGGTTGCTCTTCTTTTTGCTGCCTTTTCATGAATGCCAAATTAAGACAAGTATGTGCAACAAACATTAGGAAGCAAGGAAATCTTGTATAACTTTCCGTGGGCACAAGAAAGCATCAGTGCTTCAAGAGCTCTAAGGAAAAATGTTTTAGATCTGGCATTGCCTATGCTGTATGTTCAGGCAGATATGAATCAAATTCAAATTTCTTGGATTAGAGTTTAGCGGTGCCAGCCCTGAATATATCCACAACGTTTGTAAAGCTATTTAATTGTGAAAATCCAATTGAATTGGAATATTTCCAAACACGTCAGCCAGCAACCAAGACATGCTTCCAGTAGGAAATGTTTCCAATGTGCGGTGTTACTGCTAAACTGGAAAATAGTGATCCATGGAACCAATTGGATTAGGTTCTGCTGAAACATTATGGATACATTACTCCAATTACAAATTATTAAAATGCCTTATTTTCAATGCATGAATGCACTTCATTAAATAATTTTACATTGCATTAAAACATGGGTCTTGTACTCTTTAAAATTCACGATATTGAAATCGTGTGCACAGAGATTAATTTAGCCTTTTCCATGGTTTTTCTAGCCACGGAACTCAAGTTTGTTCAACGTCTCATTAATCCTCTTTGCCAATCCCTATTTCTTACGCACCCTTCTGATCTAACTGCTCATTTTACCTTTCTCTCTTTGCATCTGAGACAGTCATTGGCCTCAATTCTCAGTTACACTCAGGCTCTTCTACACCACTCTGATATGTACATGCTACGAGTGGTGTGACGGGGTCACCCTTTGCAAAGAGTTAGTGGAGCTACGACCGTTTCTACCATCTGAAGATCTGGCTCTGATAGGATTAAAGGTGAACTGGCAGAGCCAGGCTTTATGCCATGTTAAATGTGCAACACCCCTGCTCTTTTGTGCTCTGGTGTCTCTTAATCAGCCATTTCCTATCATGCAGAACTTTTTCAAATGTTCTGGCACATTTGGGATCCAAAGAAACATCCAGTAGAGATTAGAATAAAAACCTAGACCCATGAATAGGAATTTGAAGCTTGTTTTCTGTGCTACTTTCCACCCACTTTGTATTCAGAATTTTTCACTGTTGTGCCACAATGTTCAAGAACAAGTCTCTATATTTTAAGTGACGGGAGAGTATGGACTTTATTGGGGAACTAGTTAAAGTGCTATCGATACACATTAAGATCTCATACCCTGGGATGTGAATGTTGAAGGCGCCGCAGGCTTCAGTAACGTGATAAATGTTCTGGTAGCTATGGGATGACCAGCGATCATTATTTTTCATTGATAAAACTTGTATGCAGCCAGTGAAACCCTAAGAACTTTTGGAAATGGCAGCCCCAGGGAACACTTAGCCATTGTTCGGGTTTATTTTTGTCACAAAATCACTTTAGTGTATTGATTTGCTGAAGGCTGAGGCCAATTTTATTTCCAAGACTTCTGAGATGTCTTGTTTCATGTGCTTTACTTGGCACTATCTTAAGTGTTTCCTTGACAGAAAGTTTCAGTTCCCTGCTAATAGCCATCATTTGTTACTGGAGAAAGGAGAACAGGGGACTGAGCTTTTCTCTGTAAGTGCACAGACTTTGCTGTAAAAGGACTCAGTGATTCTGAAGCTGATAAGGCAAAATAATCTGTAGAGAAGATGTGAGAGCATATTGTTAAAGGCGAGATTGACAGGCTAATAATGGTATACCTGTGGCCTTACCCCGGGACGATCCAGTAGCTGTTTCAATCGTGACACAATAGAAAAGTCTTCTCCGCTTCAAGGAAAGCTAATTAACTAAGTTCTACGAGAGGGAGAGTCATTTGAGGGTGGTTGTGATTGGGAAGGGAAAACATAACTGGTGATCCCAGGAATCCTCTAGAAAAAATATCACAAATCTAGAAATCACTTTATTACTACGGCCTCCTGCAAATATTTATGGGAGTAACTTTGCACAGGAGTGGTCCATTGACTTCAGTGGAACTAGTCATGTGTGTAAAGTTGTGTGTGTGAATTTAGATATATATTAGAATGATTATAGGTTAGGTTGGCAGCACCACTTATGAATATTGTTGCCAGACACTCCTCATTATAAAACTCTGCTTATAACTGTACAAAGCTTTAATCCTTTGGGCTGACTACTGGGTGTCTGACGGGCTGAAGTTTTTTGCAAAATTTCAGCCAAAATTGTTTGTCCGTTCTCAAGAATAAGGCTAGAGAAAAATACATTGTTTGGCCTATGTTAAAAAATTATGGCAAACTTTTTCATTTGAACAGCTTCAGTGCCCTCATGCTCTGGAGCAGGGACTTGAAATTTGACAGGGAGGTGGCCTTTGTTCCAGGGATATGCCGTTTGCTTTCTCTGTGAAAATTACAAGCCTTTGATAAACTGCAGTTTGTGCCTCCTCATTAGAGACTTTGATTATAGCCCTAAAATCTCCGAAGGTTCCATTCTGACCAAGCATGGTGGTGGTGGTGGGGGGGGAGGGATGAGTGTAACCTTTTGTAACCAATTAACAGTAAATTGTTAAAGGTGCAATAAAACTCAACTTAATTTTCAAGTTCAAGCCTCTAGGCTGGTTACAGAAAACTTGTTTAGTAGAGGACCACTAGGCAACACTTTGAATGATGCAACCAAACTTCCTTAAAAGAAAAGATGGTTAGTTAAGAAAAGAGGCATGCAATTCCCACTTACACAGTACTACAATTATACTGTCACTTAAAGATGAAATAGTATTTTGATGAGTGATCAGTCCACTGACAACAGAGCCTTATAACTGTGAATCCTAATGCTACCTTTCAATATTAATTGCAGTGCTCCTCCAAGTTAGCAAAACTATTCCTTTTTAATACTCTATTATAATATAATTGGGGCCCCACCAAATTCACAGCCATGAAAAATGCGTCACAGACTGTGAAATCTGATCTCCCTCTGTGAAATCTGGTCTTTTGTGTGCTTTTACCCCTATTCTATTCAGATTTCATAGACCAGCATTTCTCAGATTCGGGGCCCTGACCCAAAAGGGAGTTGCAGGGGGGTCACAAGGTTATTTTAGGGAGATCGCAGTATTGTCACCCTTACTTCTGTGCTGCCTTCAGAGCTGGGCAGCTGGAGAGCGGCAGCTGTTAGCCGGGCACCCAGCTCTGAAGGCAGCGCTCTGCCAGCAGCAGCACAGAAGTAAGGGTGGCAACACCAGACAATACCACCCTTACTTCTGCGCTGCTGCTGGCACTGGCTCTGCCTTCCGAGCTGGGCTCCCGCAGCAGCCGCTGCTGTCCAGCTGCCCAGCTCAGAAGGCAGTGCCGCCGCCAGAAGCAGCATAGAAGTAAGGGTAGCAACCCCCCCCCCTACAATAACCTTGCGACTCATCCCCACCCCCCAACTCCTTTATGGGTCAGGACCCCTACAATTACAACACCGTGAAATTTCACGTTTCAGTAGCTGAAATCATGTAATTTACTGTTTTAAAAATCCTATGACTGTGAAATTGACCAAAATGGATCGTGAATTTGGTAGGGCCCTAAATATACTAATTAACATTAAACTGTCCTTTACCATAATTATATTTCCTTGGCTTTATTTGGCTCTTTACATGATGCATTATTTCAATTAATATCTGTACCAGTGTCCTTCCCATACTATCAATATAGGCAGCATTTTAATAAAACATTCACAATGCTCAAAAACACTCATTAAAATCCTTGTTCAAACCGCTTATAATCAAAACATAACGGCAACACAACCCTGGGTCATTTCATGAGACAGTACAAGTCAACCACAACACTCTGTCTCCACCTTATCTTGGATTTTTCTCACACTAGCAACTTGAATTTCCCATACTCCTCTACACTTAGGCCCCAAACCTAACTTCTACTTATTCCTTAAGTTAAATCATCCGATAGGCTACAGAGGGGAGGCTGGAACTGTGAACTGAGGTGGCGAGCCTGGGCCTGATGGGCAAGGAGACCAGGAGCCATAGAGGGAAATGGGAGAGGCATAGTTGGGCTGCAGGATGGTGGACACTGAGATGCAGGGAGGAGGGGAAGGACTGGGACTGGCTGGACAAGGAGACTGGGACTAGGAGTACATGTGGGAGGAATGGGGTAGGGGAAAGACATCTGACAAGGAGTTGGGGTGCGGGGGAGTACTGGGACTGGCTGGACAAAGAGAGTAGGGCAAGGAGCTGGGGAGGTGATGGGGCAGAGTCTGAGACTGAGTGAGCATTCCTTGGAGGGAGACTGGAACTGGGAGCCAATGGGGCACGAGGAAGGGAGAAACAGACTGGATGAGGAGCCAGTGTGGGCAACTGGCATTGGCTGGGCAAGGAGACTGGGGACAATGAGTTGGGACAGAAATGGGGGGGACTGGGACTGGATGTAGGGAGGGGGAGAGACTGGGATAGGGGGGAAGATTGGGACTTAGAGAGAAAGCCCAGAGAGGGAGATGAAGTCTGGCTGGGCAAAGAAACCGGGACTGGGATGAGAAGCCTGACAGGTGGAGACTGACTGGATAGGTGAGAAGACTAGGACTGGGCCAGGGAGCCAGTGGTGGAGAAGAGACAGGGGTGGGACATGAACAAGTTGGAGCGGATAGGGCAGAAGGGGTTAAGCATGGGGGGGAAATGGCACAAGTCTGTGCCCACTAGAACACACTTCCCTCAAAGTTCTGGAATGAAGCTCAAAATTCCTTCGTTTCACCAATTGTCTGCTGTCAGTAGATATCTGTGAAACCCTCCAGCAAAGTAAGTGTGTGTGTGTGTGTGTGTGTGTGTGTGTGTGTGTGTGTGAGAGAGAGAGAGAGAGAAACTAACCTGATACTGTTTTTGAGGAGGTTAGAAATTTGGTTGATAAAGGCAATAATGCTGAAGTAATAGACTTAGACTTCTGTAAGGCATTTGACTTGGTACGATGCAATACTTTGATTAAAAAACCGAGAACAATACAAAATCAACAAGCGCATGTGAAATGGATTAAAAACTGGATAGCAGGTCTCAAACTGTAAGTGTAAATGGGGAATTGTCACCGAGCAGGTGGCTTTTTTTTGTGGGGTTCCATGGAGATTGGTTCTTGCCCTAGATTATTTTTAACCTCTTTATCAATGACCTGGAAGAAAACATAAAATCATCACTGATAAAGTTTGCAAATGACACACAAATTGGGAGTGGTAAATAATGGAGAGGCCAGGTCATTGATACAGAGCAATGTGGATGGATTGGTAAATGGGGCACAAACAAGCAATGTATTCTAATATGGATAAGTGTAAATGGATCCATCTAGGAACAAAAAATGTAGTCCATAGTTACTCTATCCTGGGTAGCAGTAACTCTGAAAAAGACTTTGCAGTCACGAGAGATGATCAGTTGAACATGGGCTCCAAGAGTGAGACTGTGGCCAAAAGGGCTAACTTGAATGCATGAACAGGAATCTCGAATAGGAGTAGAGAGTTGGTTCACCTCTCTGTTGGCAGGGGGGTGACCACTGTTGGGATACTATGTTCAGTTTTGATGCTCATGATTCAAGAAGGATGTTGATGAATTGGAGAGGATTCAGAGAGGAACCACAAGCACAATTAAAGGATTAGAAAGCATTACTGAAAACGATTGCATTTTTTAAGTCTATCTATGTAGTTTAACAAAGAGAAAGTTAATGGGGGACTTGATCGCAGTCTGTAAGTACCTCTATGGGGAATGAATATTGGATAATGGGCTCTTCAGTCTAGCAGACAGAGGTGTAATATGATTTAGTGTCTGAAAGTTGAAGCTCGATCTATTCAGATTGGAAATGAGAGAAATTTTTAACAGTGAGGGTAATTAACCACTGGAACAATTTACCAAGGGTAATGGTGGATTCCTCCTCACTGGCAATTTTTAAAATCAAGATTGGATGTTTTTTCTCAAAGACGTGCTCTAGTTCAAACAGGCATTATGTTGAGGAAGTTCTTTGGCCTGTGATGTACTGGAGGTCCGAATACATGATCACAGTTGTCCCTTCTGGCCTTGGAATGTATAAATCTGTGAATCTTACCCTTTGGCTATCTTCACTATTCAGATTATAACATCTCAGGACAGATGCTGTCTCGTATTATGCATATGTACGGTGTCTAGTAAAAGTAGTCCTGGTCTCATTTGGGGTCTCTAGTCAGGGGTTCTCACAACAAATTTTTGGTGGCCTCAGAGTGCGGCCACCAACTGTTGCTGGTGACTGCTCTGACAATTTTTCCTAGAATACTTAGTTAACTTTAGGAAAAACAAATAAATATGCACATATACATGTTCAAATCATGGTAATTTATTCATGTAGCGTTGTTGGTTTTTTTGCAGACTCAATAATGTACAGTTGTCTCTATTCTTTATTGGACTTAAACAGAATAGAAACACAAATAAGGAGCTTTGCACATTCTTGTCTCTTTTTGTTGTTTCTTTTGCTTTTTGGTTGCTTTTCAAAAAAAGACTTGCTAGCTAGTAAGTCTGCTGCTGCGAAAAGTAATATTTGTATGTTTGTTATTATCGCTTTTCACAGCCTCCCAGCTAGCTAGTAAGTCCATTGTGAAAAGTGATATTAACAAACGTACAAATATCAATTTTCACAGCAAACTTACTCACCCCGGGCAAACCAGGGGACAAATTAAGCCTTGGATGGGGAGGTGGGTAGGGAGACAGCAGAGGCCAGGAGTGAAGGAG
Organism: Macrochelys suwanniensis; assembly: GCA_033296515.1. Classification (NCBI taxonomy): domain Eukaryota; kingdom Metazoa; phylum Chordata; order Testudines; family Chelydridae; genus Macrochelys; species Macrochelys suwanniensis. The sequence continues at coordinate 21,889,578 of CM065779.1, read as the reverse complement.
GGATGGATTGGTGCCTGGGGAGGCAGCAGGGGCCAGGGGTGATGTAGGGGTGGACGGTGGTGAGCCATGGGCCGACACTTGCTGCAGAGTGGCTGGGGTCCAGGGCCAGAACCCAAAGACCCATGACTGGATCCTGCCATCCGCCACCCAGGCTGACGCCCGAAGCCTGAGCCTCACCGCCCCCAGGAAGCTGGGGAACTCAGTGGCTGCCTGCTCCTCTGGCGTTTGTGGCTCCAGAGGTGGGCAGGGCCCAACCCCTGCTGCTGGCCCTGGGGGAGGCTCCACTGCTTTGCCGCCGACACCCCCGTGCCCAGGAGGCTGTCGTGGCCACAAGAAAAGCCCCCGGTGGCCACATGCGGCCATGGTGGCCGCATTTGAGAAACGCTGCTGTAGGTGCTACTGTGTGATACAAATAAGGAGATTGTTTGAACTCTGCAGTCCTTTTGTCATTTTTAAAATGCTTTGTCATACAACCATAACATGTCTGTCTCATGTTCAGGGAACAATTTTGGACCCTCCTTGCAATCAATTTAAAACCCATTCATTCCTGTGGATGGTATGCACACACTGCAATGCCCAATGGATAAAACCTGTGCCTTATATCACAAAAATTGTGACTTGAAATTCAGTGATGGAGGCGGGGAGATTATATTTTCATTACAAATTCTTCCCAATTCTTATTCTGCCAGCAGTCAAATAGATCACTATAGTCTCACCGCTTAATTATTCTTATCAAGCAAAAATACTCTGCGTTTGATTGGATTGGGATTTATCTGAATGAATTGCAGCCATCTGAAGTGTTGAATGTTTCCTGCTCAATGAGACGTCTCTGCTGTCTTGAGGCTGAGGAAGGGACACTCTGCAGTTGATATTTCAACAATTTAAAATACATTAAACGTTAGACAGTACGGGAAAGGGGGGCAGCAGGAGCAGGATTGCTATTTATGGTTAGAGCTCAGGAAAAGGCAATACTTCCTCAAAGAGCGTCAAAAAGTGCAGTCATGCTCATTAGCCTGCATCCCCACTGTTCAAGTCGGCCTGTGGGGGATGGGTGAGGTCACAAAAATGCAGAAAGCACAGCGCTGAGGATTCCTGCTGTAATGGGAATACCTCGGTAGCACTTCAATGGTTTTTTCAAAAGGTATTATTGATGTGTATTGTGGCAATGCCTCGGTGGCCTAGTCATAGAATCTCAGGGTTGGAAGGGACCTTAAGAGATCATCTAGTCCAACCCCCTGCTCAAAGCAGGACTAATCCCCAATTTTTGCCCCGATCCCTAAATGGCCCCTTCAAGGATTGAACTCATAACCCTGGGTTTAAGTAGGGCAATGCTCAAACCACTGAGCTATCCCTTCCCCCAGGGAGGATCAGGAGCAAATTGTGCTAGATAAGAACTAAGCTCATGGAAGAGGGTTCAAAAAAGAACTAAATAAGTTCATGGAGGAAGGTCCATCAATGGCTATTAGCCAGGAGGGGCAGGGATGCAAAGCCATGCTCTGAAGTGTCCCTAGCCTCTGTTTGCCAGAAGCTGGGAATGGGCAACAGGGGACTGATCACTTGATGATTCCCTGTTCTGTTCATTCTCTCTGAAGCACCTGGCCGGTGTTGGAAGACAGGATACCGGGCTAAATGGACCTTTGGTCTGACCCAGGATGGCCATTCTTATGTGCAAGGCACTGTACAAACCCAGAACAAAAATATGGCTTCTGCCCCAAAGAGCTTACACTTTCCTTCGTGATGGGCACCTATATCCCAAAGGCAGAGGTCCTGCAACTCCAGAGCACACTGGAATTTCATATAGTCTTCCACTTTATGTCTAGCATTTATGCAGTAATTTCATCTTCCAAGTACTTCACAGACATTAATGACTAAATGATGCTCCCGTGAGGTCGGTGAAGGCAGAAGTGTTGTTTTTCACCATTTACTGCTGAACAGTTGAGGCCAAGGGGTTAAACAAGCTTGTGGAATGGCACCGAGGAAGCTAACAACAGAGCTGGGATTTGAAATTGGAAGCTCCTGGCTTCTGGTCTGTGCTCACACTGCTAGCTTACTCCTTTCTATATGTCTGATGCTGGTGAGACATTCCCTGATCTATGCCTTGCGCTGGGTGCACAACTGAGACTGTGGCAAGGAAGATTAATGCCAGAATGTTTTTCACTCTTCCCCGCTGTGCAATACTATTGGATGCTTCCCCTTTTCTCCATCACTATTTGCTTTTAGGATAACTAGCAAGTACATAATAAAACACCTGCTTAGTAGAGAAGGACAATAATGTATGGGCTACCGTGGCTCCAACTGCAGAAGACACATCTCCAAGAGCATGCCATTTGCTTTGCTTTGAGCCCAAATTCTGCCTTCTGAGATGCATGCATAATTTCTATTAAAGTTGGTAGGAATTTCTTGCACGTATCCAGGGCAAAAGTTGACGCTATGTAGCTGGGGGTGGGTAGGGAATTAAAATGTTCCATTAGAGAGAGAGCCCACAGCACAATGAGGAGGAATGGTTCTTGTTCAGTTATCCTTCACTAGCTTCTGGGTTCTTTCACGCAGCCTTAATTTTTTTTCAACTTTAATTATACTCTCTCTGGGCTTTGGAAGCTCTTCGTTGCTTAGGAAAGAAATGTTGTTTGCTCGCTAGGCTTCCCCCGTGGCGCTCGTGCCTCTTGTTGGAAACACGTCGGTTTGCGTAGGCCATGTAGTAAGTGCACAGGGCAGCTTTGCTACCTGCCCACCCACATTTGGAAAAACTTCACTTTGGGGAAAGGACTTCTTCAGATGCTGGGAATCATTCGATAGGTGTTGGAGGCAGCGATGGGGTGGAGGCAAAGGTGGCTTTTTGGTGCCATGAAGAGGCCTGCCCAGCCCCTGGTGAAATTAGAACACACTATAATTTACACTTTGTTCCCATGGCGCTCTGTAGGCCCCGACAAGCAGAGACTCTCGTAGCACGAGGTACTCTGGTCAAGCCCCCAATTTAGCTTGTGTGCTGGAGACTGGAAGCAGGGATGGTGTAGGGTCCGCACACCAGCTCCACAGCATCTGGGGCTGTATGCTGGGCAGGGGTTTTCAGAGGGTCATTTCCACCTACTTGAAGGCCCTTTTATGTTGCCCGAGCAACATGGTTTTTCCAATATTCAGTATACCCCAGTCTCTTCCTACAGGCCCAGCTGATCTTGCTGAATGCATTATGCCCTGTATGGTAGAGATTAGGGGGTAGACAAGGGCTAGCAGGTTGATAATCAAGAGTGGGGTGATGGGTGACAATGGCCTCTACCTGTCTTACAGAGGAGAGGGGTGCATGTGTCCACCATTCTGATGCAGGTAAACAGTCTGGAGGGTCTGATTTAGATAGTGCTGCTTTTCAATCTTGGCTTCAGGTCAGTACCATGACTCTCGCTACAGGAGAGCTGGGTAACAGAGCCCAGGCTTTTTCAGCTGATGCTCTCAGAAAGCTGTTGGGGGGTCTGTGACTGAGTTTGTGGCTCCCTCCTTCCCAATATTTCTGAACAGGAATGCACTGAATCTCATTTGATTCAGCTTCCCGTAACCCTCTCAGCTCTCTGCTCTTGCAGTGCCCTTCTACCTCACTTTCCGTCTTCTCCATCCAATTCCAGATGTTAGCTTTCCTCACCTTGCCTTGGAGTAACTGTGTTTGAGGCTTCCTAGGTAATATTCCATGCAGACTTTGGAGAATACTAAGCATTAGTCTCCAGGACATTAATTATCCATAACTGTGTGTGAATCCAGAATACATTAGTCTCCTATCTTAGACGCTTCCATGCACTGAATTCATCATTAAATAATACTGTACGAACTGCGCCTCCTAACCCTTTACTACAAAGTTATTCATAGATACAAGAGGTTGCATGCTTCAGTAAGTGGCATGTTAAAGAGAGGGATGTTTAGCCGAGATATAGGCAGTTCAGCTCACTGGTAAATGCCAGTGAAACTTAAACTATTCAAATGCCTGCAGCCCTTGGTGTCTCATCTCTAAGGAGGAGCTACTCTGTGAACCAATCCAGGTTACTGAGGTTATCTTTATTAAAAATGATACGTATGCAACTCTACATTTCTGGTGGATATTCAGATTTTTGTATCAGAACTATCATATTTGGTATAATGGATACAGCATAATAAGCGACACACCTACAGCTAGACTATTATCAGTGTATTATTTATTCATGATAACTGTGCTTACTAAACATTCCTTTCAGGTAATTTTCTACTTAGATTTTGAGGGTTGGACAGCCATAAAAAATAACTCTGTGGAACACTGTCAAAATGTCTTAAAGGGCAGCCCTTTCACAAAGAGTAAAGCAGTGATGGCACACGTTACTTCCAGTCTTCAGGAAACAATGTGGCAGCAGTACCATACATTATAGCTGCTTAAAATTTGTGAATCTTTTTGCAAAAATTTATGCAAGAATTATTTGACCTCATCTCCAAAAATTTCAATTTTAATGTAAAATTTCAGGGGATTGAAAAATGTATTTGCAGTGAAGCATGTGGAAACCTGTAAGGCTATTTTTGCACTTGAGAATTTTGGAAAAGCTCTTAGAGCTAGAGATGGCTGAAAGTTGCTTGGTCTAGGATATAATGTAAGGCTAGGAATCAGAAGATTTTGAGTTCTATTCCCCCCTCTGTCCCTCGCTGAAATTTATATTAGCAAGCCTATGGTGTATAGCACTTTACAAGCATTATTTAGTTTCGAAGTAAGTAAATATAATCAGTCTTATTTCACTATGAGGAAATGGAGGCTAAGGCCAGGTCTACACTAGGGGCGGGGGTCGATGTAAGGTACGCAACTTCAGCTACGTGAATAACGTAGCTGAAGTCGACGTACCTTGCTTGACTTATCTTGCCGTGAGGATGCCACAATGTCGACTGCCGCCGCTCCCCCATTGACTCCGCTTCCGCCTCTTGTCGGGGTGGATTACCAGCAGGGCCGGCTCTGGCTTTTTTGCTGCCCCAGGCAAAAAAGCCACCAGCCGCCCCTCTCTCCTTGTCCTGCGGCCCCGCTGCCCCGGCAGGGAGAGTGGCATGCCCGCAGCCCCACTCCCCCGGCTGGGGCGCCAGCGGGGAATGCGGCATGCCTGCGGCCCCACTCCAGGCACCGGCAGGGAGGGCAGTGGCATGCCCTGCTCTCCCCCAGCCGGAGGAATGCCACGGGGAGGGCGGCAGCATGTCCCGCTCTCCCCCGGCCAGAGGAATGCCACGGGGAGGGTGGCGGCATGTCCCGCTCTCCCCCAGCCAGAGGGGCGCCGCGGGGAGGGAGGCTGCATGTCCCGCTCTCCCCCAGCCGGAGGGGCGCCGCGGGGAGGGCGGTGGCATGTCCCGCTCTCCCCCAGCTGGAGGGGCGCCGCGGGGAGGGAGGCTGCATGTCCCGCTCTCCCCCGGCCGGAGGGGCGCCGCGGGGAGGGCGGTGGCATGTCCCGCCCTCCCCCAGCCGGAGGGGCGCCGCGGGGAGGGAGGCTGCATGTCCCGCTCTCCCCCGGCCGGAGGGGCGCCGCGGGGAGGGAGGCTGCATGTCCCGCTCTCCCCCGGCCGGAGGGGCACCGCGGGGAGGGTGGCATGGCCGCCCGCGGCGGCCCCCCCCCCCCCCCCCGCGGCTTGCCGCCCCAGGCACGTGCTTGCTGAGCTGGTGCCTGGAGCCGCCCCGATACCGGAGTCGAAAGGAAAGCGATTGGGGATCGATTTATCGTGTCTACACTAGATGCAAAAAATCGATCCCCGAAAGATCAAGCAGAAGGTAGGTTCATTCTTTTGCTCAATACTATGTCTGTCTTGTTCCTTAGTTTATAACGGATGCATAGATTTCAAGAGTAAAAAAATTCTGGTTTTCATGGTTACAGTTCCACGCTCCACAAAGCTCCATGGGGAAAAATGGAGAATTCTTTCAGCCAAGTAAATTTTATGGGGAGAAGCTGTTGGGGTTTAGGATTCCCCCTGCCCTCCGTTTTCCCATGATTAGTGGCGATACCATTTAATCTCTAGAGCATTTCTGAGAAAATTAATGAAGAATGATTACCTCACACTGCCTAGTGCAGCAGCTCAATAGGTCACATGGAGTCGCACTGAAAAACTGAGCCCGGAAGAATTCTCTTGGAGCCTTTGATAGACCGAGTGTTCAGCTGTGATGTTCAGATGCTGTTTGTGTCCCTAGCACTCCTGACCAGTTACCAATAATGAAGAGTTAACAGGCATGTTCTATTGATCACATTTTGATCCCCACAGAATGAGCAAAATGAGTTGTGGGAGGTAGGATGCTGGATGGTTGGGAAAAGAGGAAGGACTATACTTGAGAGGGCTGAATGAAAAGGGGGTTTACTTGTTCCACAAAGTGGAATGAGGCAGGTAGACTGTGTGGTGGGTGGGGGGGCACTGCCCTTTCTAGGTGATCAGGTTTATCAGTGTTCCAGCCTCTGCTTTGGGGAGCTAATAGGTTTTCTGAGGTCAGCAGCCAGATTCACAATGTGTGTGTGTGTGTCTGTGTCTGTGTCTCTCTGTGTGTGTGTGTGTGTGTGTGCACGTGCAAAAAGCACTCTCCTACACCTTCAGCGGCACCTGCCCTGGGAGAAACATGTATCCCTGGGAGAAGCCAGGCAGCAAGGACCCAGTGACATCCCTAGGGTTACACCAGACTGGAACAGCACTCTTTGAAAACTGGGCTCTATACAACTCCCACCTTCTGAGGCTCCCTGGAAGATGTGTTGGAAGAATGCGTGACCCTGTCAGAGTGGTTCAACTCTCTGGTAGGCTGGTAGAACGGGGGGGGAAAACTTGTGTCTGGCCCCAGGTGTTTAGTGTTTTAAATCTTCTTCTTCTTCTTGTCACCCCAATGCATTTTTACACACACAGGGAGCAGTACAACATTGCCATTCATTCCTGTTCATAGCTTGTTCCTCCATTAAGCCCAGCCTCATTTTGTCCCAAATACATTTTAAATATACACATTAAAAATAGTATTTCCAATATACGTTTGGGAGGGGTGGAGGGTGTTGGTCTGACTTTCTTAACAGTATCTTTTGCCATTATTTATTTGTAGTCCAGTAGTGCCTTAGGACCCCAGATGAGATCAGAGCACCACTGTGCACACACAGTAAGAGATTGTAACTCTTTGGAGCAGGGATTGTTTAAACGGGCAAGACAAAAGAGTGGGAGTTAAGAAGTATTATTATCCCCATTTTACACATGGGGAACTGAGGCCCAGAAACATTTCTGCATGTACTGCACACTACTGAAACCCATCAGAGCTGCAGGATCAGCCCTTCTCATGGGTTAAAGTCCCTTGCCTAAATATTCACTCCTACTGCCTGGACCACATTTAAACATAGAGGAAGTGTGGCGATATCAGGGTCAACATCAATCCTCATGCTGTTGCAATGGGATCAGATACTCAATATGCCCACCATGCCAGGCCCCACTCTGAAGCCCCAAATGATTTTTCAGGTGACTGCCACTGTTCTCAGATTTTCCTTTAAGTAACAGCTTGCTGTTACTGAAAAATTGCTGATGTTCTCATTTTACCATAGAATTATAAAATAAATCAATTGGAATATAAATATTGTGCTAATATTTCAGTGTATAATATATGGAGCATTAATAACAAGTCATTGTATGCAACTTTAGTTTGTACTGACTTTGCTAGTGTTTTGTATGTAGCCTGTTGTAAAACTAGGCAAATATCTAGATGAGTTGATGTACCCCCTGGGAAACCTCTGCTTACCCCCAGGGGTACATGTACCTCTTGTTCAGAACCAACGGATTAGAGCATCAATGCTGAGTCCATCTGTGGTTGTATTTTTTTTTATTAAAGCTTTTATTTTATTAGAGGTTGGTTCAATCAAGTCTGAAGAGACTTTGTTTTTGCAGGAGGTCCTCTGGGAGTAGCAAGGAGTGTAAATAATACACCTAGAACAGGAACAAATATTCAGCATGCCAGTCATGCCAGGAACTTCCTTCCTGCAGGAAGGCACAATGAGAATGAGGCTCAGACACCTTAATCTTAATAAGAAAAAAAAGAACGTGGAGCCAGACTCCTTATTTCTTTACTGGGACATCGTTTGTTTCAGCAGCCTTTGCCAGGACTATAAAAGCACTTTACAACCCAACTCTAAAATGTATTCCAATTAATGTGGTGTGCTCTTTTTTTTTTTTTTTTTTTTTTTTTTAAGGATAAAAGCCTAGCTGAGTGTTGGGGAATGTGGGGCTGGTATATTTAGACACATAAATTATTTCACATACATTGAGAGAACAAGATGGCACACACTAAGTAGCAAATAGCTCTGCAAGGCTCAGAGGCTGAAAACCAGATAATGATCTTTAGGGTGGGTTTGTTTGTTTATTTTTGAGATGTGTAGTGATGTTGTATGCAATGCATCTGAGACCCCGCTCTCCGGATGTTGCTTTTCCTTCCACCAATTAAAGGGGATGCAGATATCGTTTCCACTGCCTCACCAGATCCTGATTTTCTGTTACTTAAAGGAAAATCTGAGAACAGTGGCAGTCACCTGAAAAATCATTTGGGGCTTCAGAGTGGGGCCTGGCATGGTGGGCATATTGAGTATCTGATCCCATTGCAACAGCATGAGGATTGATGTTGACCCTGATATCGCCACACTTCCTCTATGTTTAAATGTGGTCCAGGCAGTAGGAGTGAATATTTAGGCAAGGGACTTTAACCCATGAGAAGGGCTGATCCTGCAGCTCTGATGCAGGGAAGACGTTACCTGATGTCACTGGGAGAAATCCTGGGGAACGTAACAAAGATGATGTGAAAGGGCTTTTATCTGTGCAGTGATGATGAGGGTCAGAGATGGGATGGGATAGAATCCACAGCTACAGCTGGGCAGGCTGTCTAGGCAGCAGGGATATGGCAACTATGACAGGGCATTGAAGGGAGGTGATAGAGGAACTTAGGAAGTGACTCACGCCTATCCCAATACAAGGTTTTTGCCCAGTAGTTCTGTGCTGTGCATGAACCCACTGGCTACACCCCTTCCTCTTCCTAGGTTGCCCATGTCTTCCTCCTGTGTAAGGCACCTTTGGTTACCTGCCATGGAGATAGGGAAGCAGCGTATAGAGAATTCCTCTGGATGGGGACTGTGCTAATTGTGCATAGCCATACAGCTAGTATACAACTTTTAAGCTGCCTCTGGGTTTTATACACCCACACTGAGGCACCTCTAGATTTGGCCCTCAGGTAAATGATGGCTGAATGAGGTCTTTGGCCAGATTTTCCAAAGCGCTCAGCGTTTAACAATTTTTATTAAGAACAATGGGAGCTGCTGGGTTCTGAACACCTCTCATCATTGGGCCCATAATGTCTGAACAGGGTATTACTCTAGTGTGTTGGCCTCTCTCCCACCCCCCCCTACAACTACATTAGTCTTGATGCCCCTCTCTTTCTTTTTGTTTCATAGTCCAGAAGTCAGTCCCGAATTGGCCTGAAGCAAAGCACCAAGCAGAAGGTAGGTTCATTCTTTTGCTCAATACTATGTCTGTCTTGTTCCTTAGTTTATAACGGATGCATAGATTTCAAGAGTAAAAAAATTCTGGTTTTCATGGTTACAGTTCCACGCTCCACAAAGCTCCATGGGGAAAAATGGAGAATTCTTTCAGCCAAGTAAATTTTATGGGGAGAAGCTGTTGGGGTTTAGGATTCCCCCTGCCCTCCGTTTTCCCATGATTAGTGGCGATACCATTTAATCTCTAGAGCATTTCTGAGAAAATTAATGAAGAATGATTACCTCACACTGCCTAGTGCAGCAGCTCAATAGGTCACATGGAGTCGCACTGAAAAACTGAGCCCGGAAGAATTCTCTTGGAGCCTTTGATAGACCGAGTGTTCAGCTGTGATGTTCAGATGCTGTTTGTGTCCCTAGCACTCCTGACCAGTTACCAATAATGAAGAGTTAACAGGCATGTTCTATTGATCACATTTTGATCCCCACAGAATGAGCAAAATGAGTTGTGGGAGGTAGGATGCTGGATGGTTGGGAAAAGAGGAAGGACTATACTTGAGAGGGCTGAATGAAAAGGGGGTTTACTTGTTCCACAAAGTGGAATGAGGCAGGTAGACTGTGTGGTGGGTGGGGGGGCACTGCCCTTTCTAGGTGATCAGGTTTATCAGTGTTCCAGCCTCTGCTTTGGGGAGCTAATAGGTTTTCTGAGGTCAGCAGCCAGATTCACAATGTGTGTGTGTGTGTGTCTGTGTCTGTATCTCTGTGTGTGTGTGTGTGTGTGTGTGCACGTGCAAAAAGCACTCTCCTACACCTTCAGCGGCACCTGCCCTGGGAGAAACATGTATCCCTGGGAGAAGCCAGGCAGCAAGGACCCAGTGACATCCCTAGGGTTACACCAGACTGGAACAGCACTCTTTGAAAACTGGGCTCTATACAACTCCCACCTTCTGAGGCTCCCTGGAAGATGTGTTGGAAGAATGCGTGACCCTGTCAGAGTGGTTCAACTCTCTGGTAGGCTGGTAGAACGGGGTGGGAAAACTTGTGTCTGGCCCCAGGTGTTTAGTGTTTTAAATCTTCTTCTTCTTCTTGTCACCCCAATGCATTTTTACACACACAGGGAGCAGTACAACATTGCCATTCATTCCTGTTCATAGCTTGTTCCTCCATTAAGCCCAGCCTCATTTTGTCCCAAATACATTTTAAATATACACATTAAAAATAGTATTTCCAATATACGTTTGGGAGGGGTGGAGGGTGTTGGTCTGACTTTCTTAACAGTATCTTTTGCCATTATTTATTTGTAGTCCAGTAGTGCCTTAGGACCCCAGATGAGATCAGAGCACCACTGTGCACACACAGTAAGAGATTGTAACTCTTTGGAGTAGGGATTGTTTAAACAGGCAAGACAAAAGAGTGGGAGTTAAGAAGTATTATTATCCCCATTTTACACATGGGGAACTGAGGCCCAGAAACATTTCTGCATGTACTGCACACTACTGATTAATTTTCATTTTTTTAAAGTAATTTTTAATCTGTAACATGCCAATAAAATGTGCACTGTACCCTATCAAGACAATAGAAAGAAACATCTATTTGCAAATGCCATTTTGCTCTAGTAAATTAGTGTGCAATATTGCCGGGACCATATTTATTTTTTCCAGTTTTATTGTTACCATCAGGATATGAATTGTTTTGTTTTATTGATTTAATATATTCAGAGATGCATGTATTGGAAAGTCACTAGCTAAGACATTTTGACTCTGGAACTTGACTGATTTGTTGTGATATTGATTCTGCATTCCATTTTCCTTCTGTAAAATCAGACCCAATCTGACCTTGTCTCAATCTTGATTCCCGCACAGTGAACAGAGCTCTGTTTTTAAATCAGATTTTAGATAGGGGGAATTGTACTCATTTTGGTTCAAGCACAAGATCACTGATTTATGGTTCAAGGCTTTTCAAAAGCTGTTAATCTAAGAGTGGCATGTTATAGAAAAAGCAGAGGAACAAGATGGCCATGCTTTTAAGAAGTTTTGATCTCTGATCTTCCCTCCAGCTTTACTTTAATCTTATCAAGTGTATTCCAGCTGTATATTGGGAAGCTTGAAAAGATCTATTCTGAACAAATTTTATTAGATGCTCTATTATTTCCAAACTAGATGTCTTGGTGGGGTGGAAGGTGCGGGTGGGAGGTAAAGTGTGCAACAGATACATATGGTACAACCTCCACTCTGAACCCCTGTGAATTTGTGGTCTGGATTTGAATTCTTAACATAACTCACTAGTGTGGTATTGGTTCTGACTGAGTAGGAACCTGTTTTCTGGTCTTTTTCAGATATAACCATAATCTAGCAACTCTGGGCTGGATCCTTTTTTGGTGTAAAATGGCATAACACCCCCAAGTCCAATTTACATGAGCTGAGGCGCTGTCCAAATAGCCTCACCACATTCTGCTGAGTGTGGATAATCTCACAGGAATAGCTGATCTAATAAGATTTCTGCAAATTTAAGACACAAACTTGGAAGTTCATCTTGCAAGATTTTAGCCTTGCCAAACCTGAACCCAAACTCAAGATCATATTTGGCTTCAGACCACAAAACCTAACCCTAATCTGTATCGAAAACTGGATTGAAAAAACACCACCTTGAACTATGAAAGGGAGAATTGATTGGAATAAAACCTACTTGGGAAGAATGAGGCCTGTACCTGAAGAAGGAAACAGAAATTCCGTCAGGTGTCCTGAACAACCCAGTTAACAAATATTATTAGTTTATGTTTAAATTAGCTGATGCCCTACACCTGTAACTCAAAGGCAGTTTGCAGGCTGATTAGTGTTCTTCACACTGAGTAGAACTCTTCTTCTTTGACTTTTGAGTAACCCTGACAATTTTTAAGCCAAACCACTTTTGCAAATCAAAGTCAAATGATGGTTAAAAATTGGGCTTTGAAAGAAATAAAGATGCGTCTCTTCATAGTTCTGTATTATGAGAAATGATACTCTTGAGACTCATGCAATGTACTACTTTTGTGTGGTTAAAAATAGTTATCCAGAAAAACATGAGCTAAAATTCAGACTGCCTCTCAGTGGTGTTAATTCTTAACAGTTCTCTTCAAAGCAATGTAAAGCCTCTAGTTAATTAATCCTTACACACCCTTGTGAGGAGAGTAAGTATGACCAATACTCATTTAAAGATGAAACTGAAGTAAAAAAATTAAGGCACATTTTCCACACAATGGCCACTGATTTTGGGCGCCCAACTTCAGACACTTTAAATCTGACTTCAGGGGCTCATTGACTTCAGCTGCAGTTGAAAGTGTTTGGCAATTCTGAAGTCCTCAGCACCTCCGAAAATTATGTCTTAAATGTCTCAGGTTGGTTGCCCAAATATTAATGCAGCCCAGATCACTGGCCACTTTGGACCTAAGGGACTTTCTGCAATGGAGAATCTGTCTGAAATTGGATTAGAACTGTGGCCTTGGTTGCTATTGCTGTGTTGAGATCACTAGATCAACCTTCTCCCAGAGTATAGCACTTAGTAGATTTCCAAATTTCATTACCCAGCCCCAGTTCTACCTCATGTTTCCATGTCAAAGTGAATCCATTCTGCTGTTAGCCCGTTGGCCCAGTAGAGGGTTCTTTGTCATCCTGAGCTCTCTAATGCTAAAAGCGATTCAGTGGAGCTAGAAGAATACATAATTAGGCTAGGTCCCACACTAAGTTCCTGTTGTGTTCCCTGGCCCTCCTTCCACAGTTCTGCTCAGTAATTATGGAAACAGCCAGTTGTTTTAGGTAGATTATACCCACTACAACATCAACAAAGGGGAGTTGTGCTCTTGTAACCCTTGCGAGATCCAAGGCAAGAAGTGGATTTTTCTAAACTGATTATTCTAAACTTGTACATTGTGCTTATAGGGTTCTTTCTTTCTTTCTTTCTTTCTTTCTTTTCTTTTTGTTCAAAGATCCCTTCTGCTTTTTCAGGGCCTGAACTTGTGAGGTGGCTTCAGGGAGGGAACTTGTGAGGGAACTCAGCACCTTACAAGACAAGGTCCTCAGTTCCCTAGGGCCATGCCATACTGTCTCTCATTAAGAGCTAGGAGAATACTGTTGCCCCTTTTCGATCCAAGTGGCTAGTCAAAGTTGTGTCCTGTGCAGCGGTGTGCAGAGGAAGAAAAATTTGGCTGCTTTTGGAGGGGCACTTTGTGTGCCCTCCGTAGCCAGAGGAGCTGCCTCTTCCCCACCCCCTGGGGCCGGAGGAGCTGCCTCTCTCGGCTTCAGCCCTGGCGCAGATGGAGCTGTCTCTTCCTCCCTCCCCCATGGCCCCGGGCTGGAAGAGCTGTCATCTCCCGCCCTGTCCTGGGGCCGAGGAACTGGCACTTCCCGCTAAGGCAGGTGAAGCGGTCTCTCCTCTCCTCCCACCCCTGGCGGCCAGAGGAGCTGTTTCTTGCCACCACGGCTCTCCCTCCGAGCCTCCGCAGCCCTGATGTTGGAGGAGTTTGCTCTCCCTGCTCCGGCCCCAGAGGAGTTCTGTGCCCCTGCTGACTGGGAGGCGGGCTGTGCTCCTGCTCGCTCTCCCAACCCCACGCATGCCTCTGGTCCTACGAATGTTCCAGATGGGGATAGAAATTGATAGTCTGGTGTTTCCCTTGATGTAATGTTGTTTGTTTATAAGAAATGTATCAGGCCCTCCTCCTCCACATTCTGGAGGAACCGGAAACAAAGGAATAGTTTCTTAGCTTCCAGCCCCAAGCCTCGTTAGCTAACACCAGACCAAAAAAACCTCTTTGTAGCTTTTTTTCCAGGGTCATACACTGTGCCCACAGGTTGCTGTTTGGCTTTCTTGCTTTTTGCGTCCGTCTCTTTATCTTCTGTTTGTCTCAGTTTGTCTTTTTTATACACACACACTCACCCACCCATGTGGGCACGAAACTGAGTGGAACCCTCTGCCTGTGTTGGTAATTTCTGGGCAGACTCTCTTCGGTCTTATTTTAGGTGTGGCCCCTTCAGTGTTGCTTACAGTTATCTTAAGTGAAAGACATGGTCTCACGTAATTATTAACAAGGTTTTAATTCACCCCATAAAAAGGTTTTACCCAGCTCCTAACAACTTTAGAGTTCTTCACTAACACTTGCTTGGATAGGAAAGGAATCGTGTGTGTGTGTGTGTGTGTGTGTGTGTGTGTGTGTGTGTGTGTGTGTGTGTGTGTGTGTGTGTGTGTGTGTGTGTGTGTGTGTGTGTGTGTGTGTGTGTGTGTTCCCCTTTTGTGTTCCTTTTCCATGAATATCGCAGAGAATGAGTTACTGGGTCGCATTGTTCACTGGGAAATTTGAATTTGCAGTTTGTGTTTGCAAATTCAAAGTGTTCAGATATTTGCACCGGACACTGGATTTTATGGTACACTTATTCAGTCGGGAAGCAGAGACAATAGCATGGATCATATTAATCTCTGCTGCCTTATAATCACTCCAGTCTCAAACAAAGACATTTAATTTAAACCCTTAACAGGTCAGTTTTCTGCTTCATATCTTCAGTCCCTCATTGTCACGAGTCCTCTAGTCCAGTAGTTCTCAACCAGGGATCTGGGGCCCCTTGGGGAGCTGTGGGGCTGCCAAGCATGGCTGGTGTTAGACTTGCTAGGGCAGAAAGGCGAAGCCCCACCACACAGGAGTCCAGCCCAGGGCCCCAAGCCCCAACACCTGGGGCTAAAGCCGAAGCCTGGGCAACTTAGCTTCATGGTGCCCCCTGTGGCATGGGGCCCAAGGTAATTGCCCTGCTTGCTACCCCTTAATGCCAGCCCTGGCTTTTATATGGAGAAAAACAGTTGTGTGGCCCAGGTGGGCTGTGGAGTTTTTTAGCATGTTGGGTGGGGGGGGCCTCAGAAAGAAAAAGGTTGAAAACCCATGATCTAGCCTTCTCTTCCTTTCCCCCCACTGCTTTGCTTCCGCTTCCAGTCCTGTCATATGTACTCCGCCACTTTAGTCACTACCTGGCATTGCTGCTCACACCAATACTACATATCTGACTTGTGCTCAGTCAAAACTAGCCAACCTGTCTTCAATTTAAAACATTGCATTACCACAACAAACTGCTTATGGACAATTTGCAGAGCAGGAACGAACCATAGAAATTATTCCGTGAATAATTTTGGATAATGAAGACATTCAGCTACATAAGCTGCTTACAGATTTGTGCACAAAAACAAGCTAAATTCTTCAAATCCGTTATTCACTATGAATGATTTGCTGAGCTCTGTACACATTTCACAGATGTCTTTGTGTTTCCAAATCTCTCTGTCCATCTCTTGCTGCCTGTACCCCCAAAGTCTCAGTGTCTCTACTTCTTTCTTCTCTCAGGTCTTTTTCTTTCGCAACCTCTTCTTTCCGAAGATATCTGTGTGTCTTCCCAGTAATTCTGTTTGCTCACAGTACATTCTGATTCCTAGAAAGGGAGTAATTTCCTGGCATTAGCATAGATCTGATTTGTGAGACTTCTGAACATGGTTTTACAATGTTCCCTTTAAAGGAAACATGGTCACAAAACGTGGAATTCTCTAAAAGATTTGATTCCCGAAGTACATTTCAATCCCAGCTCAGTGGACTAAAACACACACTTTCATCCCTAATAATACTGCTTTGTATGTTCTGCATTTATTTGTATGGTCTCTAGAAACAAGTATGATCCTTCAGAAGCCACCTCCACGTATTACTCACATTGCCCAGAAAATGCATTACTCAGTATTTCTGCCAGTAAAGATAGTAAGCTATTTGTTTAGAATACAACTCATCACAGATTTAGCCCCTCTTTTAGCCAATCTTTCAGGAACTGATGCTGATTTCAAGAATGTATTTGATATTCATGAGTAATTGCTGGATGGTTTTTATGTTCAGGTTGCTTCTGACCATTCACTAATCATTGCTCAGCTTGTGAGAGTGGTTGCCTGAATCTTACGGTATTTTTTTTTCCTGCTTCCTGATTGGTGACTGAAACTCTTCCAACAGGAGAATAATAATGAACTTACAATGTGAATAATAGGAAGAATAAATATTTGTGATTAAAATATGAGAAATCTTTACGATTCATGAAGATCTGATAATCAATTGACTAATTATGAATAAAGAATAATATGACCCTATTGGGACAATCAGGGTCCAGACAGTGCTGGAGGAAAACAGGGGGTCTGAACCCCAAAGAATAAGCAATTGAATCAATTGATTGTATACAATATTATTATACTATAAACGTGTCTAGAGTAAAGTCTTTTATGAAAGCTGGTGACATACTGGTGGTTTAATATCATTGCGTGGTGTATGTAAGGGTGGTATGTAAAGAGTAGGTGTGCTGTAAATATGTTACTAAAATATGTTCAGACCGAGCAATCCTAGTGGAGTTGAGAAACAAATGTATCCTAGACAAAGGCATGTTGTTTGTCTGTGTCTCTGTAACCTGCACTATACACAGATGGAAATATCGAATGTACACGTCATGGTCTATATCTGGCAGATGCTAACATCTAAATGACATCTCCAGTAGCGTAGCCAGGTCCGGAGCACAGGGGGAGCAGCGCTATAAAAAGGCGCCTCTCCGCTCCCCCAATACTCACCCGGCGGCACCTCCAGGGGTCCAGTATGGCATACCAGCAAGAGCCAGCGCTGTGCCGGACCGTACCGGCAGTGATTTAAAGGGCCTGGGGCTCCAGCTGCTGCGGGGAGCCCCGGGCCCTTTAAAGCGCCGCCGGGGCTCTGGCGGCACTTTGAAAGGCCCATGGCTCCCAGCAGTGGCAGGAGCCCCGGGCCTTTTTAAGCACCGCCCAAGCCCCACTGCCCGGCTCCAGCAGCTGGGCTCAGGCGGCACTTTGAAAGGCCCGCGGCTCCCCGTGGCTGCAGGAGCCGCGGGCCTTTTAAATCCCCGCCCGAGCCCAGCTCCGGCAGCGGGACTCGGGCGCCGCTGCTTCGCTCACAGGGGGAGCGGCCGCTCACAGGGGGAGTGGCCACTCCCCCTGCTCCCACCCTGGCTATGCTACTGGACATCTCTATATTTGAATAGTAAACCTGTCCCATTCCATGTACCTCGTTTTTACTTCAGCTCAGAGAATCCA
Source organism: Macrochelys suwanniensis (assembly GCA_033296515.1). NCBI lineage: Eukaryota > Metazoa > Chordata > Testudines > Chelydridae > Macrochelys > Macrochelys suwanniensis. The sequence continues at coordinate 21,872,020 of CM065779.1, read as the reverse complement.
CCCCACTGATCTATCTTTCTGTCCTCAGGAAGAGTGGATACTAGTCATGGGAATTTCAGAAATAATCAGGGAGTCCCAAAATTGGTAGGGCTGGCAATATGTCCCCTGTTCTCACGGTACTGCAAAGTCTTGGCCTAAAATACCGCAGATCTAACAGACACACCTTGAACACTGTTCCCTGTTGCAAAGAATGCCAGCAAGTGTACAACACCAAATGCTTTCACTGCCAAGCTTCAATCCACAAGGCTAAAAAACGGCAGCTGCCCCTGAAGCTTTTCCTCCAAGCATATTAAGGATTCACAGCTGAAAAGAATGTACTGGTGTGTCCCTATGCTGGGGGAAACAGATCAGTGGTTTAAGTGAGATGTGCAAAGCTGCTAACAGTGTATCAGGATGATGATGGAGTGATGCTGGACCTCCACTTATTATTGAGACTTGTCATTTCCTCCCTCTTCTCCCAAAGAGCAGGTGGACTTGGCAGCTTGGAGTTGAGGATGGGTTTTCTGTAACTGGGTTGTTTTTTTCTTACACTCTCATTTATTTCTGCTTTTGCTGCTTTCCCTTTCCCCGCTATATATATCTCTAACTTCAGTGCTCCCAAGAACCAGGCAATTGTTGGTCCCTACTCGGCTTCTGTGATGCTTCAGGAAAATGTAACAAGCCGCGGCGCTGGAGCACTCCCACTGCTAGCTCTCCGAGTGCTTATCATTTGCTCATAAGCCCAGCCTGCCTCCAGGGGTAGAATGAAAGGGCTATGGGGAGAAGTAAGCCAGTTTGACAAGGAGTAAGAGGTGGTGACATTTTATCACTTGTACTTCACTTTATTCTAATGGCAGCCTCTGTATCAAGGCTGTATTTACTGCTCACCTACAAGGCAGGCTAGTAATTTTGCAAATACTGGATCTAGGCCGTTTGCTGCCACGATCCCCCCACCATCTTGGGAATTTACTTGAGGGCTGTCCCCACTCCCCTTTGTAGACAGCCTTTTACCCACGCACAGTAGAATTATAACTCCTATCTGCTGTTTTATTTTATAAAAATCTGTACAGCTTCTCTAAATGACGGGAGTGGTGGCTTGGGGCAGTGGGGAGAGAGTCCAGGACAGGCTGGCTGGGAGGGGAGAGGGGGATGCAAGGGAAAGGAAGCAGCTGGAAGCATGAAGTGGCAATGGCTGGGGGGCCACAGAAGAAGTACCCCAGTTATAGTCAGCATGAAGTAGCCAGGAAGGGGTGTGTGGAGGAAGCCTGCAGGGGTGGAGGAAGCAGCCAGGAAGGGTTGGGGGAGGGGCAAAGGGAACCCCCAAGAAATAGCAGGTGCAGGCAGAGGACCTGCAGAGGAAGGGCATGAAGGACATCTGGTAGTTTGGGATGGAAGGACACCGATCCCCCACCTGAAACATCCAATCCTCCCCCTCCCCTCTGCTTTCTGTCATGCCTTCCCGAAAGTGGGGCGGTTCTCTCACTGCTGGGCAATGCTGATGTTTTGTCAGGGCCTGCGGGTGTGGCCTGGCACTGGCTCAGCACAACTTCCTCATGTTTGCTCCGTACGGGTGGTGTGGGAGGAGGGTAGCTCGTCATGGGGAGGGATAGCTCAGTGGTTTGAGCATTGGCCTGCTAAAGCCAGGGTTGTGAGTTCAATCCTTGAGGAGGCCATTTAGGGATCTGGGGCAAAAATTGGGGATTGGTCCTGCTTTGAGCAGGGGGTTGGACTAGATGACCTCCTAAGGTCCCTTCCAACCCTGATATTCTATGGTGTGCGGAACTCTGTCTCTTCCGCCCAACTGTGGGGCCCCTGCGATCCTACCTGCCAGAACAGACCCTCCCTGAACTATACCGTACGGTACTCTAAAGAAGGCACCAACTAGATCATCCAGCGATGAGAATCCCGCCACCTGCATGTAGGACAAGGTTTTCAGAGATGCGTATGCATTCATAGATCTAATTGCAGTTGCTGCAGTTGCACTGTCAGTGACATTCATGGTAGCATGCTTAATTGGGCACTTGTGCATCTAACTAGCCAAGTGATACCACAACGATGTGTGTGTGTGTGTGTATATGCACGTGCAAATTCATACACCTATTGGTGTGATGTTCTAAAAAATATCTCCTTAAAGTCAGTGCCTGTGGTTGATGATCCTAGCTTGGATTCTTATTTTCTTGAGAAGTTTAAATATTTTAAAAGCCATAAATATATAAATGATAAAAATATATAATCACAGCTTTGCATCCTTTCTATTGCCATTCTTGGTGCTGTTGCCAAATGGCAAAGGGACAGGTAAAGCACTGTAGACATGTACCATAGGGATTGTTGGCTGGAAAATAGGTAAACATGCCCTACAGAGGTTTTCTGTAAACTCTAATGTTCTTGACTGTATAATTCTATGACTCTGGGCAAATTTCTATGAGCAGTTCATCGTGTATTGTTTCAAACAGGGTCATTAGCCCTTCCAGTGCAAACACAAATGATTTATATTATCCACATTTGAAGGAGCAGCATCTTTCCTATGTGTTCTGACTCTCTTGTATCTTTTCTTTTCCTTCTGCTACACCAGGGGTGGCCAACCAGTGGCTCCGGATCCACATGTGGCTCTTCAGAAGTTAATATGCAGCTCCTTGTATAGGCACCGACTCTGGGGCTGGAGCTACAGGCGCTAACTTTCCAGTGTGCCGGGGGGTGCTCACTGCTCAATCCCTGGCTCTGCCACAGGCCCTGCCCCCACTGCACCCCTTCTCACCCTCTCCCCTCAGCCTGCCATGCCCTTTCTCCTCCCCCTCCTCCCCAGAGCCTCCTGCATGCCACAAACAGCTGATCAGGAGGTGTGGGGAGGAGGGTGAGGCACAGATGGGCGGGGCGTCCGGTGGGTGGGAGGTTCTGGGAGCTGGGGGGCACGGAACTGATCGGGGGCTGCTAACGTATTACTGTGGCTCTTTGGTAAATTCTGGCTCCTTCTCAGGCTCAGGTTGGCCATCCCTGTGCTATAGACTAGAATTGTGGTTTTAGACTTTGAGTTTAACTAGACGGGTGCATCGAAATGTCAGCTGAACCATAGGCTGAAATGAATATGCATATTTCCCAGTTTGCTCAGTCTAGCTGACCTGAATTAGTCTGGTAATATGAAGCGATGCCCTTGTATAAAGTGTACCATGTTGGGCAGCTTCTCTTGGAAGCCAGCCATCTCTGCAAAAATGATTGCTCTTTCCATCATAAACCCGATTTTTGGGAGTTACGGAATATCTACTTGTCTTCAGTTGTACTGGCCTCCAACTTGCCAGGGTTGACACTTATGCTAAGGGTTACTATATGCATGTGATATATGTGTCTGCACATGGGAGAGGGGAATATGTAGGACTGTACCTCCCAGAGCAGCCTGGTAAGTCCTACTGGAATGTATCTCTGCACAATTTTGAGCACTGGATTAATGTGACCTACCCAACAAATAAACCTGTTAACAGTCTACATTTTCTGCACAGGGAGGTTTTAGCAGGTTTCTGTTTTAACATTCCTATTACATTCTCCAGGGAACTGAACTGTATACCTTGTAGCTTAGTGGTCATTTTGCATACAGCACAGCGCTTTGATTGTGTAATAGTACAATTGGGGGGGTGTGGCAGGGTTGGGCGTATGCCTCACATCTAATCCAACTACACTAGTGGGTGGTGGATGTAGATTAGCAGAGAAGGAGGGGATTGTGCTAAGAAACTGTGGTGCCCCAGGTTGAAACACGATTCTCCATTGGTAGTCGCCACCATTGTTAGCAAACGTGGAAGGGGCTGAAGTTGAAAAGTAAGGGTCATGTGGTCTAACCTACCTTGTAGACTCCATTCTCTACTTCAAAGGAAACCTTCATCTGTTCTCCTGTTCAAAAGTAATTGCTCCTGCTTAGCTCTGATGGTAGAACAGGATAGGAAAGCTAAACCTGGGATGAAGCCACAATGTAGCAGTAACTGAGAGAAAAACGTGTATGGAAGTAGAGATTGTTCAAAACAAAAGAGGTGACACAGTCTGAGTGAATTCCAAGGGTCCACTTCTGCCCTCAGCTACACCAATATAAACAGAGCAATGCTCCTGACTTCAACCTGAGTCAAGAGGCTGAATTTGCCTGTTATTCACGTTTTACTGTTGATTTTAGTAATGCATTGGGGATGCATTATTCAGAAGCACTCTGAAAATTGATCTTTTGCCCATCAAACGGCATTAACAGTGTTCCGAATTGATTGTAAATGGATAATCTGATAGGAGAGCTACATCAGAATTCAGCAGAAAAGAATAAATTGTTACAGAGAATGATTGATTAATTTTGAAGAAGCTGGTGGTGAATTAATTCATACAGGGCCAAATCCTGTATGCTATTTAAGTCAATAGCAAAACTCCTGTTGCCATAAGGTACCAGGATTTGGGCCAAACAGTGCAGTTTATTCGGTCACAGAAGTGTTCTGCTAAAGGAGAAGGGTTTAATGAGGTGCTGGAACAACTTTTATAGTTGGGGTGCTGATGATGGAAATCACGTATTTGGTGTTTGTTATTACTACTTTAAACCCGGGGGTTCTAGCATCACTGAGGGTTTAATATTTATCTTTTCCTGAATGTTACAGTGGTAATATTTTACCTTTAAGAGCAGCACTGTACACAGAGAGAGGGAGTGATTTATATAACACTGGTTTGTTTCACTGTGACGAACTAGGACTGTTGTTAAGGTTTCCCTGAGTACTGTGTGGGTGCCTCGGTTTCCCCTATGCAGCGCTTGAGTATCTAGGTGGTGGGACAACGGTGCATGATTGTTACAAAGCCCTAGAAGGCAGGGGTGGGCAGAGGCCTGGACACAGAGAATGGCCCTGTCTCCTGGCAACAGATGGCCCGGCCCCTCCCCTGCAAAGGTGAGAGATGAAGGTGTTGGAACAAAGGGATCAGGTGACCTCCTGGCCCGGGAAGGAGACAAAGGGGGAGGAGGGGCTGGAGAGTCTCAGTTTGGAACTGGCTGGAGAGGAGGGGAGAGAGGCAGACAGGGTCTGGCCTCCCTGCCTCCGTTTGGAGCTGTGGGGTGAAATGCAGGGAGCCCCGAGCTGGGGTCTAAGCTCCCTGCCCCCCGGAAGGGCCTGACTGAGGGGTCCTGGTTGTACTGACAAGCTCTGTTTGGACTGTGTTCCTGGCGTCTCTAATAAACCTTCTGTTCTACTGGCTGGCTGAGACTCCCAGTGAATCCGGGGAAGAGGGGTGCAGGGCCGGACTCCCCCACACTCCGTGACATTCACTCACAAAAGCCTGCCCAAATATTTTTTTCTACACTAAAGTATTTGTTTTTGATGTAGAGACTATCATCCTTCCTAAAATGTATGAGAGCCTCTAGGAAAGAGAAGGAAGGAAGTTGCATTATCCAATTATAGCAATAAGCTTCAGAGTTTGCACTGTCTGAATGAACATATAGTTTGAGTCCTTGATGAACGGCTACCTCCCCTGACATTTCACTGATGCATGTATTACTTAATGCACTGGATTAGTTTAAATTTTTGGGAGCGTCAACACGATGCATTATTATGTTTCTCGTTACTTACGGTAATTCATGGTCCTGATATTAGCAGTGCAGCATATGTGTGATGTGTGTGTTGATGTTTTCAGCAGTAATAGAACCCTGCTTCCAAAAGCATAAGTGTTATGCAGCCATGGTGGTAATGATATTGCATAGAACTTTTCATCTACAGAGCACTTTACAAAGCAAATTCCTTTCAGCATCTCTTTCTTTCTTGCAAATTATAGCAATTATGGCATCAGCTGGTGAGGTATTCTTGCCCTGACTTTACAGATGGGTTGTGACTGGCATTGGAGTTCAGCAGCTCCTGGTATTCACACCTATGCTCAGGCCACTAACTATGCTTTTCTTTGGTCATGATTCCCTTGCTAAAGTTCCAATCACTATTCTATTCTAATTGGTGTCCTAAAATTAGTTTTGAGAAGAACAGCAGGAGAGGAAGAAAGGAGCAATGCTGAGGCCTTGTCTACACTAAAGGGAAAAGTCAATCTAAGCTACGCAATTTGAGGTATGTGAATAGTGTAACTCAAATCGATGTAGCTTAGATCTACTTACCACAGGGTCCACATTATGCAGCGTCAACGGGAGACGCTCTCCCATTGACTCCCCCAACTCTTCTCAATCAGGTGGAGTACAGGAGTCAACAGGATAGTGATCAGCAGTTGATTTAGCAGGTCTTCACTAGACCTGCTAAATCGACCGCTGATGCATCAATCATCACACTGTCGATCCTCCGCTAAGTGTAGACAAGCCCTGAGTCATATTTGTAGCTGAGTGAAGTATTCTTAGTGAACAGTTAATTCATTAACTTAGTCCCTTTTTCTGTTCTTAGATTATCAGTAACCAAAGTTTGAATTTTTAATATAAATTTGTTCTGTGCACCGAATGAGGCAGGGGTCTTGTGGGGGAAAAAGTATATCATCATGTAACTAAAAACTGTCTAATAATGCGTATTCAAATTCTATCATGTGGCATCGTATTTACTCCCACCTTGTTCTTCACCAGGGTTAGAACCATTTAGATCCACAGTGCACTGCCACTACCTCTACCACCTGAGCTAGCAGAGTACCCGATAGAGGATAGCAATCTACTACTGCAATGTGGGTCAGCCATTAGAGGGAAATAAAGCACATGTTGTGCCAGTGGGTTTTGTAGATATTGCTCATGACAGAGGAATGTTGAGACTCAGAAAGTGTAGGTTCTATTTTAGGTTCGGAGGGGAGTGTGCTGTATTGGTTACAAACCTTGATTTCCCTTGCTCCCCTTGGCTCCATGTCCCGGTCTTTCCACCCCAGCACCTCACACCTGCACAGTCAGGCTGTTCCTCCTCCTCCTCCTTTCTCCTCCACGCTGCCTAGGCAGTGGCAGGGAGACCACTGAGAGAGCAGGAAAAACAGTCTCCCTGCTCACCTTTTTGGTGCCTGGCGCCACATTGTTCCCGGGCTGCTGGGAGGAGCAATTGCAGGAAAAGTCCTTCTCAGCGCCTGCAGCCATGGGCTGGAGTGCGCTCAGTGCAGATGGCATCTTGGGAGAATTTAGCAGCCAAACTCCAACAAGTTTACACAGAGCATGTGCAAACTGTAATTTTTCAGAAGCTCAGAACTTGGTCAAATTTAGGTGGATTTTTATGGGGACAATAAAAGACCCATTTCTGACATCAAGGATTCACCCCTGTCAAACTTCAGGTCTCTGCTCCAAAGCATAGAGGGTGATAGAGCTTGATTTAAAAAAAAAGGGTTGTAAGAATGAGCAAAACAATGTATTTCCCCCTCCTCTTGTTCTGAAAAACAGCTGACCTATTTTTACTGAAATTTTCCAGAAAATGTCAGCCTGAGGCAGATGCCTAGAATGGAAAATTTCAGACCAGATGGTTAAAGTTTTGCAACGTTATAAGCAACTGAAAATGGTGTCTTATAATGGAAAGTGTCAGGAAAATATTGGGCAACCTTAGCTGCAGATGTTGCTACCTGCACTGCCTATAAAAGCATGAGAGGAAGGAACAGATACAGATAGATCTTGTAAACATAGTGGTTGCACAGAAAGTTTCCAATAGTTTGAAAGTTCTTAGCTCTGTGAGAAAGATACTTTCTATGTACAATGGGGAATACTTGTAGATTTCCTGTGTGGTCTTGGGCAGGTCATTTAATGTCTCAGGTCCCCATCTATCAAATGGGGATAACAATTCTTTCCTGCCTCCCACAGTGGTGGGAAAATAATTGTGTTAATGTATGTGAGGCACTGATATACTGCAGAGATGAGGGGCCATAAAACTGGGTAGAAACTTTTTTTTTTTTTTAAATATAGAAGTTGTTCATTATCCTTAAGGCAAAGGGCCAAAATGCTACATTATGATTAGAGCTATGCAGTCACAGAAGTTCCATTGCAATGAATTTCAAGATTGTGAAGTATGGCATCTCCTCCAATCGGAGCAAAACCTGAAAACTCTGAAATGCTCCGCAAAGGAAATGTCTGGAAAAAGAGGTTACTTTGGGTTGATCAAAATGTTTTGTTTCAAGAAAATTGATTTGTTTCATTTTGGTTTTGTCTTTATTTTGTATTACAATATATAACATACAGTATAATAGTACAAAAAACCCTGAAAAGCCATTTCAAAATGAAAAATCAAGATGTTTTGAAAATGTTGAAATAAGACATTTCAGCGCCAGCAGAGCTTCCTCCCCACCCCCTTTTCTTTCTGGGCAAAACTCTGCTGAAATCAGCATGATTTTGTGAAGTGTTTTGATTTTAACAGAACTGCACATTCTTCTCTGGTAGGGTCCAACTGAAGTTTCTTTGATCAGCTCATGGTATGGTGGTAGAAGCATTGCCTCAGAGTCCTTCTAACAATAAGAGAACATCATGCCCAAGCCTTGTCTGCCATGTCATGTCACTAAATGCATCAGACCCGTCACATCAGCTCAGGAGGCTTTCAGTGTGCAGCATTTTATATATGTGGCATTCTCCCAATACTAAAGCAAGTCTGATCTTGACATTCTCAATGGATAAGTCTCTGCTATGTAATGAATGGCAAGGGTCAACTGGCTTCAGAGCTGAAACTGTGGACGTGAGAGCCTTGGCTGGTTGACCTTGGTCAGTCATTTTCCTCTTGTTAAACGGATACTGTTGTCAGGCAGTTCAGGCTTCAAATTTAGGTTTTAAATGTTTTTATAAACACTCTCTCATGCAGGGAGCCAATGCAAAAGGGTCCTTAGTGCGGGAGAGGGGGGGGCGAGGGCAGGGGCTGAATCTGGACCAAGTTGTTAAGGAGAAAAAATATTAACTGCAGTATTTTAAATGGATGAGAAATGCATAGACTATGTGAGGGAACATGGGCATGGGAGAAGATGCAGCAAGATCTCTTAGAAAGTGTGGAGTACAGTATACTCTAGGGAGGGGGAAATCACACACAGAACGGCCATATCCTCAGTTGGGGTAAATCAGTGTCACTCCTACACCAGCTTAATGTCTGAAGAGCAAAAAAGGGAAAATTGTGCTTTGGTCAATGTTTTGAGTGCGTGATTTTAATGGCCATCTCTCTGGGCCTCCTCTTCCTTCGGACATTATACCCGCCCCTTCCTTTTATTTTGGAAAGATGGCAGATATTCTGTGCACTGCCGACACAGTTCTGCCACCCAGTTCTGCCTCTGTTACCTTGGTCTCCTGAAGAGCACGGACACCGAAGATGTATTAAAAGAGAGAGGAAGAGAGCTCTGCTCTTCTCTTCATGTGCTCTTCATGATGTTGCTGTCTGAATGCTCATTCCCCTATCATAATTCCTATTTTACCCTTTCTATTTTGTAAAGGTTTTTCTGACACCAGATATTCCCCCAAAATAAGATCTCCAAATGAAAATATCAGCCTATTTCGATCTGCTTATCCTATTGTATCTATCCTAGTTATTGAAGCACTCTTGTAAATGAGTGCCTATCAACAGTACTTAGCTTTTCTATCTACCATTATCTTCACAGGCATTTAAATCATGCAGAACCCTGTGATACCTGGTATCTAGACTCCTTATCCTTGATGAAGTCGCTGCAGTATGAGACATTCAGCAAAAGGGTTGGTCTTGAAATTGCCTATCCATGCACAAAATCTATTTATTCTCACCTTGATGAGGATGCCAGTGGGGAAAAAAATATTGACTTCTGGGAAGTAGGGAAGTAGATCTCTTTAAGATTTCTGTAGCAGGCTTTCTTCCACACAGACTAATGCCATGTGTTCTTTTAAACAGTGCTACTACTTTTGGTGAAAAAAAAAAAAAATACAACACTGCAGTTTAAACAGCATGTGTAAACAGACAGGTCTGGCGAGATCTTGTTCTCATACCAGCATAAATGCATAGTGACTTCATAGAACTGAATGAAGCTACTCTGGGTTTTTCAGTGTGAGAGCAGAATCTGGCCCTCAGGCGCTCACCACATACAAAATGTACCCACAAGTGCCTGTGTGTGTTTGCATCCCTTTTTCCGTGAACTGCTCCGAGGATAGTACTTCCAGTCAAGGTAAGAAATCAATAGGCCTCCAACACTTGCATGTTCTGTAAATAAACAAGTATCTAGCATCAAAGAATGCACCTTGATCAGCCCATCTCTTAGTGACGGGGGAAAGAAAGTTGGAAAGCAAAAGATATTTGCTGCACTTTTGATTTCTCTTTTATTTTGCTTTGTTTCTGGATAATCAGGTGCAATGCAGAGGGGAGATATTTTAAGGAGCGATCTTCATAAATCTAGTTAGAAAGAGGGTTCTTGAAACCTGGGTTGAGATTTGTTTTGTTCCTTTCCCTGTCTGTGCAGCTCATTTGTTTCCATGATTGAGTTTTTCTCCATCCAGTCGTTCTATATAAGGCTAAATTGTTCTGCCCTACTTTTTCTCCCTCCTTTTTTTCTTAACTTGTTTTATGCTCTGACATCTGGCCCATTTTTATCAATATTTTTAAAATCAAAAACATTATTTATTCCTTAGGAATATAAAAAAGGCACCACAGATATTTTTTTTCAGCAAAGCAACCAAAAATCTGTGCAGTCATTTTAACATCCGTGTCTATACTACCTCTTTAAAACCATGTGCTTTATGTCCATTGTGATTGTGCACCCCATAAGGCTTTATGGAAATATGCTTATGAAAGTATATATGACAAAGCTGGAATATGTTTTATGCTACATATACCATGTAACATATCTCTGTAAAGGTTATGATCTACTGAATATATTCATCCTATTTGTATGCATGTGTTGTTGTATTCAAAGTTATGAACATTGGCTGTATACTTGTTTGATTTTAAATAGCCTTAGTAAGGCATTTGGTCAGCTTCTTTAGAAAGGAATTTGCAAGTTAAGTGCCCAATCAAGAAGAAGCACTTAACGGACAATAGACCTTAGAAGGTTCCAATCCACATAAGAAGTCAACATGGAGACATTTAAGATATAGCATAGGGGCAATGGCTGCTACCTGCAAAAACTGAGTCATGCATGGACATGTGACTTTCCCATGTGACTCCAAAACTCCATCTTGTAGCTGGAATTCTACACAGGGGGAGGGAGGGGTATCCACCCCCAATAGAAAATCTATTTAAACCCCTGGGAGACCCCTCCCTTTGGTCTTCAGCTGGCTTGAGAGATAGCCTCTCCACCCCCAAGGATACCTGAAAGAAACTGGAACAAAGGACAGTCACTACAGGGGGTGTGAGTGATTGCTGGACCCAGACTATAAGGAGACTAGTCTGTAAAAGGAAGCTTACTGGAACACCTCTGAGGGTGAGGTTTTATCTGTATTCAGTTTTTTTACTGTATTAGGCATAGACTTGCATGTTTTATCTTATTTTGCTTGATAATTCACTTTGTTCTGTCTGCTATTACTTGGAACCACTTAAATTCTACTTTCTGTATTTAATAAAATCACTTTTTACTTATTAATTAACCCAGAGTATGTATTAATACCTGTGCATATCTCTCTATCAGTGTTCTAGAGGGCAAACAATTTATGAGTTTACCCTGTATAAGCTTTATACAGGGTAAAGCGGATTTATTTGGGGTTTGGACCCCATTGGGAGTTGAGCATCTGAGTATTAAAGACAGGAACACTTCTTAATCTGCTTTCAATTAAGCCCACAGCTGGTAGGGGATGTGGTTCAGGCCTGGGTCTGGGTTTGCAGCAGGCTAGTGGGTCTGGCTCAAACCAGGCAGGGCTCTGGAGTCCCAGGCTGCCAGGGCAGGAAAACAGGAGCAGAAGTAGTCTTGGCACATCAGTTGGCAACCCCAAGGGAGTTTCTGTGATCCAACCCGTCACAATGTGTCTGTATTATGCAATTTCACCTCCTGGCAGGGGGTTGATTTTTGCCCATGATTGTGATGAAAAGTGGTTAGTGCATGGATATGTTCAAAAAAGATTTGCTGTAAAAATATTAGTAGTGCCTCCTAGCTAGTTCCACAGAGAACAAAGCAAAATCAACATAGGTGCTTGTAATATGTCAAGTTCCAAACCAAGAAGTAAACAGGTTTAGAATGATGATACAAATATGTGCCCTAGAAGCAATTTGAAATGAATGTGAACCTTCACTTCAAATTGCTGTAGGTGTTTGTCTGAATCTGTGACATATGGGAGTAGCAGCACTTTAAGCTTTGCACACCTGTGCAAATATGTTTGCAAATTCAGTCTAAACCACAGGTGCATATATGTGGAAGATATTTAATTATATGCACTTGTAGTTCTTAATGTGTGACAATCTCTAGACCTCCATAGTTTTGCAGACAGAAAGGAGAAGGTTATTCTAGTCTTCCATTCTTCCTGACTTATTTCAGCATGCTAGGTACATCCTGGATACAGCAATGTGTGTACCTTAAAAGGTTATAAACAATGTTACAAAACCTAGAACAACTTCATGACAGAGTGCCATGAGCTAATTATAGCATGATGTCCTGGCATAGGGAAAATTCCAACAGACTTTAATAAAAAATTGTATCCCTTCTATGGAATGGTTTTAAAAAAACCTTGAAAGAAGGACCTCATTGTCTAATTACAGCTAAAAGTCTTAAAAGTAATTTCTATGGCAATGTTTTTCTTTTAGATACACACATAATTTTATAACAATATAGTCATTTTATTGCGAGTTGTAAGATATTTGGTGGTGCTTAAAGCCCCAGATCCTGGAGTCACTTGTTAGGATGAGAAAAATCCTGATATTTGAATGCTTGGGATGTGCAATATTGCTACAGAACCCTTTCATCCCTATTAAATTCCATAGGACTTTTCAATATGGCTGTGTTATGTTTTAATTGTGACTGAATGTCACTTCATACTGATGCAGCAACAGCATGACATAAATGTTGTGATTAATCTGTGGATCTCTGTGACTTCATTTGACACAATATGTTCTCCTCCTGTGCTCTTTCCTCTGTCCTCTAGCTGCTCTGGGGACAAAGGACATACTCCACCCACCCTGATTTACATGCGTCAGGCATTGTAGGCAGCACACCTGTGATAACTGTGCTGTTTTCTGCTTAAGATGTTACATAATATGAGGAACTCTGATGAGACCTACGAACTATGCAAATTGCATACAGTGCAGCCCAATGGGTAGCTTTAGAGGTTCAGAGTGGGTATCTAGGGTGACCAGGTGTCCCGATTTTGGGGTCTTTTTCTTATATAGGCTCCTATTACCCCCCACCCCCATCCCGATTTTTCACATTTGCTGTCTGGTCACCCTATGGGTTTCACTGATTCAGCATATTGTCTCCATTCGGTATGGTTATGCTACCACTTGAATCTGTGAACCTAGTAAGAAATGTTATGACATTTCCAGAACTTGGTCATTGTGATTGAGCTGGGCTTGGATTTCAATAGGCTACTTGTGACATGAGGTGCTATTGAACGTGAGAAAGGGTGGCAAAATCAGGCCCCAAATAATTAATCTTACTCAATATTTTGGCATCTGTCCCAGGTTGTTTGTAAAACCAAGATACGCAGAGTCACAAAGAGAATAAAAGAAACTAAAGTTAACTGTATTTCATTTGGACCTGAAAAAGGGATTTGGATTCCATTCCAGTTCTGAGTAAAGGCTTTAGAGCTATTAATTCATTCCACTCCACCTGCCATAATTCACAGGCAGCAATCTGGACACCCTGTGAAACTTTTAACTCACACCATCAGTCTATATAAGCTAGTAAACTCTGCTAACAAGTACAAAGCTGCTATCTAGCATGCTGAAACTTCTGCAGCTTAGCGGGTAAAGCCATAACCTTTCTCCATTTAGGCTGCATGCTGTGGCCATCGCTCACTAGATGAGCATGATGGTTTGATCTTATTTTGCAAGCAAAAATGTGTAACCTTTAATGAGGGAATTGTCCCAGGAGTCTCTGCACTGAAGCAGCACAGATTCTGAATTGCATCTTACAGCCACTCACAGTGGTTTCTCTAGGTTAGAGCTGAGGTCAGGGCACACTCTGAAAGTTCATAGGGTATTTTGACTGGGAGCATGCAGAAAACATCAATTCCCATTTGTGGCAGCCAGTTCGGATGTCAAAATAGGCAGGCTTCCGTAATAATGAAACAAACCAAACTTTTTGATTCCATGCATGCTATCTGGAAGAAAACCTAAATGATCTCCCAGGCATTTTCCCCTCTTGTGAATCTTAAAAAAAATCCTTATGTAATCCTTTCATTCCAGTCTCTGAGACCCTTAAGGCATCTGGTTAAATGGTGATGTAACAGGATTTGTCATTTTGATTTCAGTAGAAATGGGGCATTTTGTGAATAACGTAATTATTTTCAGTGGATTAATAGCCTGTTATCGACATAAAATTATTTCATGTGTGTCAAAGGGTGACCTGATTAAAATGACATGCTGGGGGTGTAGTTTTTAAGCCACTAATATCTGAACTCCTATTGATCTGGAAATGGTGGGTAAGTTCTGTTTGCACTTGGACTGGGTACCACTATCTTTGCATGCTAAGCTATGCATTAACTCTTCAGGCAGAAATCTATTTAGGAAAAAGCCTCTGGGTTAATCGATGGCAAAAGTATTATGTGACCACCTCTTAAATTAGAGTCTGTAGGAAATAACAGGTGGCTGACTAATGCCACAATTGATAGGGCCTTTTTGCTTCACCATCTTCTGTATATTTACACGAGTTTCAATTTTAGTGGAAGATTAGCATCGTTCATTCCTAATACAACATAGTAAAATAGTAAAATACAATTCATATTTGTAGCACTTTGTTGAGATTCCTGGCTCTGCTTTGTGATGACATGACACAGCCTTTGCTGTATATTCTCCGCACTGCTATTTATTATACAGTAGTGACTCTTCTGAAGAATCTGTCCTGTGTGGAGGTTCTTCAATTGTGGCGGGAGGAGAAAGGATCCTACCTTCAAAAAAGCAGCACTGTCTTTGAACATTATTCAGTCACGAACATTGAATCAGAAAACAGTTTTCCTTTTATGAATTGTAGCTAGCACTCTTCTGAGTCTACTGTATGTCAGTTGAAAATGAGGGTCACCGTGATAAAAAGGTCCATAATGGAACAAAGCAAGGCTGATCAGGAAGGATAAGGCAATCTGTGAGGGGAAGAGTACTGGTCTGTTAGCAGCATCCCCCTGCAATCCTGCTATCTTTGGAAGAGAGTACAGGTTGCCAGTTGCTTGGCTACTCCCTGTGATCCAAATGTTTCTAGAGAAGGGAGCTGCTCTGCTGCACTGTAAGAACTTTTCTTCAAGAGAATAGCACCAAGTGGTCCACAATCCAGGAGCATCTCTTTTTGTTTAACAACTGCAGTTTATGGTTTACTTTCAGATCTGGATATAGCTAGTGTAAGGAGACAATTCTGTAGTTTTCGTCCAGTTTCTGAATGATGAAGGGGGGTGGGTGAGAATGCTTTCCCCCATCTCAGAACAAAAGCATGGCAACTGTAATTCATTCAAGCCCTAGCTTAGTTTTCTAAAGATATTTAAAACCTTGTGGCAGTTTGATGATGCCCAAAACCCCTACTTGTCATTGAATTGAGAAGATTGATGTATTAAATGAGTTGACGAGGCCTAAACTGCTGCAGGTCAGAGATGTGAAAGGAAAAATGAGAGCCCCCAATTGTCCTTTGTCTCCAAACTCCAAACCTTTGGCCTTGATCGAGATATGGCTGCACAGAAACCCCGCAATCACTGCTCTGAGTGTAGAATCTCGTGTATGATAAGTGTACAGCTGGCAATGGATAGCAGGAATTCTAAGACATCAAATTCAACTGAAGATACAGAGAACAGTGTGTATGAAATCCTCTTTCCCCACTGATCATCATACCAGTATCTATACAACTGCTAGGATAAGCCTGGTACTATAAGTAAATAAATATTCAATGGCAAGATCTGCATCAAATTTTAATTAATTGACTTTAAAATAAGTTAAACCAAACATGGTTGATGATTTCTTCACGTTCATATTTTCTTAATTTATTGATTTGTGGTGGAATATAAAGTAGTGACCACCACATGGGCCAATTCCTGGCAGCTGGTAAAGTGGCACTGATTGAGTCCTACAGAACACACTCTTACTCCAGCCAGGGCTGGCCTTACCATGAGGCGAACTGAGGCGGCCACCTCAGGTGCCAGACTGTGTGGGGGTGCGCCACTAGGACCCAGAGTGTAGAAAATTGTGTCGGCTGCTGGTGCATATGTATTCTCTCTGCTCTACATCAAATATTGTTAATAATCGTTTAGATTGCAGCAGCACCTACAGGCTACCCAGGTTGGACTCCATGGTGCCTGGGTGCTTACAAACATATAGGAAATGTCAATCCTGGTCCAAAAGAACTTACAGCCTTAAAGGTGAATGAAAGAAAGAACTAGAAGTGATGAATAGGGTAACAAAAATGTCAGTATGTTTTAGCACAGACTAGTTGGGTGCACAATTCTTATCCAATCAGCAGTGATCACAACTTAACATTTGCTTAACTTTTGGTATCATTCCTGTATGTATTTTGGCAGATGACCTTTAGAAGGGACTTGACAAAGGAAATATACTTATGAAACTCCCAAGACTTGGACTCATGTATCAGGGGCTTCTGAATTTGACCCTGTACATTTAACCTTCTAAAACACACAATGACATTCTCAAGAAATGCTGTTCAATTACTATGTATATGAACTACCTAGTTCTGCAGAAGGTTGTTGATCTACTTTGTATGCAAAGATACAACGGCTGGTCAGCTTGCTGAGGGAGAATTCGTGAAGGCAGCACCTGTAAGTCTCTCTGATTAATGTTAGAATATGTAGAGGTCTGGTAAACAAGTAGAGGTTATCTCTGCATGGACCTCTAAAAGCATCCAAGGTGCCGCTCAGATGTGTTTGCGGTGTGTAAGAACAGAACCCAAGTGATATGCTGAATTTTGGGGGGGATTTCCACCAAAAAGAATGCCTTTTTCAATCACACTCCTTAAGTGTTTTCCTGTGTTAGACCTTTACAGCTGAGATAGAATAGGTCCCTAGTGAGATGGAAGATGCAACCGTGTGCTCAAGGAGGTGGAGATAAGCAATAGGAGGTCCCTATCCATCAGTATTCTAATTGTGGAATGTGTTCGGCACGCTTATGGCAAACCAGTTTTTTTTTTTTACTTTCCAGCCAGCAGTTGAATTGAGTAGCTATTGATTTCCTGTCAAACTGTCAGTTAGGGCAGCTGAGATAATGGCAAATTAACATTCATTCACCAACATCAGCGCTGGGCTTTTAAACAAGAGCACATCAGCTAGGGACTGGAGGCAATCATTATCATGGTGCTTTGGTTTAAACGATTTGTAGTAGCCAGTGATTACAGTAATGACTTCTGATCATCTCTGAATTTGCCTCTTGTGTTCATCCCATTAGCCTGTATTATGTATTAATGTAGTCTTTGTTTGCAATGAATGTATACAGCTACATACTGGTCACAGAGAATTAAGGAATGAAAGGAAAAGATGGGAGGAATGACATGTTGAAAGCCTCTTGGCAAAAGTGAGTAGTGTGAATTGAAAGAGGCATCCATTACAATTGCAATTCACACAAAGCTGTCGATGGCAAAGACATTTAATCCCCTCTCTCCTTTTCATTGTTTTTCGTATCGTGAAAGAGGAACAGATCCTCAGCTGATATAAACTGGCATAACTACAGTGAAGTCTCTTTATACCAGCTGAGAATCTAATGGTCTCACTTTTTCCTATCATTACATTTTCACTCCATACTGTGGGTGAAATCCTGGCTCTACTGAAGTCAGTAGCAAAACTCACATTGACTTCGGTGGGGACAGGATTTCACCCAATGTTTTTGCTAAAAATTGGTTCTCTAAAATGATATGATGGGCCTCCATTTTTATCCTCTCAGGGATTCTAGGTCACTTGCCCCAACCCCCTTCAGTTTACAATCGGGATAATTTTCTGATGACCGAAAACTCAAGCTGAGATTAGAAAATCAGTCTGTGTTCTTTGTGCATACCTTGCATGATCACCAGTAATAGATTATGGAGCCTGACAATTGTGCTGTTGATGCATGATGTGGAGGGAAATCCAGCTCATATGCCCAAAGCTGTATAGATCTAAAGAGATTGGAAGGAAAGATGGTTTGTGCCAGTAAAGTGAACAGTATGACTCAGACCCACAGGAATGACCTATATTGACTAAGAAGGTGCCATTTTTATATGGTCACCTTTCTAGCTATAGCTGCAGATTTAAAATGTTTTCCTAGTAGGTGTTTAAAGTCCATACTTCCTGTGCATGCTGTTGTGACCTGTGTGGTTTGTCTCCATGAACTGGCTACGTTCTGTCACTAGCTATGCCAATAATGTTCACGATCACTTTTCTTCCTGACATCTTAGTCTTTTTGGCAGTGTCTCTGGGGAGTTGTTATAGTATCACATTCCTGCCCAGTTAATCCCATTGCACAAGGTGCTGTACAAACACATAGTATGAGGCCTTGGCTACACTTGCAGATGTACAGCGCTGTGAGTTAAACCCGTCTTCGTACAGCTGAGTAGGGAAAGTGCTGCAGCCTGTCCACACTGGCAGCCGCTAATCTGTCTTTGCTAAGCTGATTTGTGTTTGCTCAGCTCACTTGCATTGCCTGTTTCTTTCCTGGGCTAAGGTATCTTTTTTCCTTATGCAATAATAAAGACTGTTTGCACATCCAAAGAATCCGTTTATTACAGAGAAAATACATGTATTAAAAAGAAACACAACTGCTTGTGAGACAGAAAGGGCAAGGGGGTGGTGGGTGGTGTGGGGAAGGGTTCAATCACAGGGTATGGTATGTCCTGCTTTCATACTCGGGCTTCCTGTCTGGAGTGCTGTGCAGTGAGTGCTGCACTTCAGAATGTCTATAATTCGGGATGGGAGTTGAGTGCAGTGGGTAAGGGTCATAGTTTCCATGGCTGTCTGGTGAAGCTACAGGTGTTGGGGGCATCTGGTGTGGGCGATAAGAACCTGGATGTTGGGTGAAGTGGGCAGGTGGTGACATGGGGGCACAAGTGTTTTGGGACACTGCCTGCATGGCGACGAGCGCCTGGATAGAGTCCGCTTGGTGCGCCATGATGCTAATCAGTTCCTTTGTGCTTTCGTGCCGGAGCTGCATGCTTTGCTGCTGCTGCGCTGCGTTTTCCTGGTGGAGCCTCCTTTCACTCTCCCTCCACTCCCGAGCCTTTTGATTCTCTTTAAGAGACTGTTTCATAACTTCCTGCAGCATGTCTTCTTTCGTTCTTCTGGGCCTCTTCCTGAGCCTTTGGAGTCTCTCAGCCCGTGATAAGAAGGATGGCGGAGATCTCAAGGTTGCATCTTGAAGGCAAAATGCAACATTTAACAGAGGCATCATTGTTTTATGCCAGACAGAGCAATGATTCCCCCACACTTAAGGAGGGCGCACACAGTCTCCAAAACAGCACAGTTTTCCCATCCCAAACAGAGCACACAGAACCCACGGGAGCCCCAAAATGGTGAGTAAGCACAGGGTAAAGGGGGACTGATTGTTTCACGGATGTACTGTCCGATGGGTTTCTGTGTCTTGGGGAGAGCCAACAGCTGCAGGGGGAACCTACACTGAACACTATCCCCACATTTTCCACAGGAGTTCGTCCTGGAAGATATCTCGCTGCTGAGGGTGTCCGGGGAAGCAAGGGAGGGTCTTCTACTGCAATGCGGCTTCCGCCCTGGCCCATATGCAGCTTGCCTGTGTGCAGCAATGGTCCCCCCGCCCCTCGCGGCACAGTGGCGCGGACACGTTACCCTGAATGGGACAAGGACCACAGTGGCTCTCCCAATAAACCTGCGCAAGCGCATTGCCCACGTTCTGGCTGAGACTTTCGAAGAGATTACAGTGGCCGATTTCTCCAGTGTAATAGACCACATCAATGTGCTCTTCCGCATCTAGGCATGCATGCAGCCCAAACCCTCCTCGCCCAAGGACCCCACACCGAAAAAACTCCTTCCCGAAAATAAAAGCTGCTTATCGCGAACCTGTTCTTCTCTTTCTCTCCCAGCGCATACCGGCCGCTGCGACTGGCTCCCTTCCTCCTGGCTCGAGAAGAGCTCCTGGCTGCATGCACCCAGGGAGTCGGGGGTGTCTCCCCCAGCCACAGCACCCTCACTTCTGTTTTCTTCAACCCCCTCCTCCTCCTCCTCTCCCTCCTCCTCCTCATCCTGCTCTCCCGTGTCCACGGTGGTGCTCGGAACAGTAGTGGGGTCACCCCCAAATATTGCATCCAGCTCTTTGTAGAATCGGCAGGTTTTGGGGGGAGCACCCGAGTGGCTGTTTGCCTCGCGGGCTTTGCGGTACGCACTCCGCAGCTCCTTTACTTTTATCCTGCACTGCATTGCGTCCCGGTCATGGCCCCTTTCAATCATGGCCCTTGATATCTGGCCGAAAGTATCGATTTGCCACACCGTGCACTTTCCTTGTTGCAAGTTATCAGCGGTATTCAGTTGGATTATGCTGGAAGATGGGTCTTCTCCATTGAACTGATTTTAAATTAATTCAGATCCCAAACCATGATGTTTGGTTCACCTCCTGGATGACAAAAATGGCCTGCCTCATCAGTGATTAAGCAAGCAGCTGATCAGCTAGTTTAAGCATCTTGGAATCTGGCTCGATTTCCCTTCCAGCAAGCATTATGTTGTCTGCAAGGTTGGGACCATCATAAAGTGGAAAGAGTTAGTTTGCCAGAAAATAGATTGGCTAGCAGTATCTATTACCCACCTTGGACTATGGGGCATTGATTGTAGTGTTCACAGTGGTGCTACCAACCGAGGCTACAAGTATTATATTATTCTGAAATGTGATTGTCTCAGGTAATCAGTTTAGTGACTGATGCACAACTGCAGTTGCCTCCCAGTTACTGTGCATAATTTATAATTCTGCTGCCAGAATGCTATGTGCTTATGCAGCTACACACTTCCCTGCACTCTGATGGGTTCTGGCTCTCTGATTTTCATGACTATACGAACTCAGCCAAACAATGTGCATATTCCTGTACCTTAATGGTTGACAGTCATTAGCCAATCAGATCACAGGGATTTGCATAATTATTGTATAGTTAATGTGAAATACTGTTGTGTGAATATACAGATCTCTGTACTCTGGCTTCTATAACACTTCTGTTTTGTTTAGCTCCTTTACTTAGAGTTATCAAACTGTTTGAGAATAAAAAGATGCTGCTCAATATCAGCTGAAGCAGAAAACTCCAAAATGGAGACAAAAAGGAAATGAGAAAACACCAAAATCACATTAGGAATCTTTTCACTGACTTCACTGCTCTTTGGATCAGCCTGTTAGAAATTAATTGCCAGCTAACCAGGCTGGTTGAAAATTTTCTGTCACTGGCTGAAATTTACCATCAGAACTGTTTTTCTGAAATTTTATCTGCTTCTGTGGAAAAATGTGCACTTTTTGGTGCCCTTTCCTTCCCTTCCCCCATCCCCTCCTCCAAAATCTGAAATATTTCAGTTTTCGGCCAGAATTCTTTGATATTCAAATTTCCACTGAAAATGGAAAATTTTTCACGGGGGGTGGAAATCTCAATTTTTTTTTTTTTGCCAGTTCTATCAACTAACTCAAGTTAGCTAAGGCATTTGTATTGCTATCTAAAACGTCACAAATATTTGTTACAGGACATAGACGTTTATGGTTCTTGTATTTTGGAACAAATGTTTGTGGTATGTTCAACTAGCATGTAGAAAATGTTTGCCAATTAACTGATTAGCCATTTATTAACTAAAGTTAAATTATGGTATAGACAAATCATTAGAAATTAAGAACTCTTCTATGTGCCATTACCAATTCTCTGATCAGTCACTAGGTAGGAAGCATTAAAAGTGGGAGAAACATGGAGCTGACAGTTCAGGAGTTGGAGGTGGTTATTTTCTAGCCCCTCTAAGTAAAATGTTTGTTCAAAGAGTTCAAATACTATGGAGATTTTTTTTTTAAATGATTTTAAATTTCAGTTGATTAGGCTAAACCAGAGGTAGTCACTTTTTTTGTCGAGGTCCAAATTTCTTGGTCAAGGTATAGTCAAGGTCCAGACTCCAGAGAAGATAATAATCAAAAATAAACAATAATGATAACAAGTAAATAAAAAGATTCAATAGCATCTGGTGGTCTGGATTTGGCCTGTAGTCTGCCTATTGACTATCCCTGGTCTAACCTGTCTCTTGAAACTCATACATTTCTAGCTCAACTCAACTGAGCAAATATTATGTCTTGATTAGGTGAGCTATTAGATATGTTTAGCATTCAGTGAAGATATAAGTTTTTTCCATAGCTTTTATTTTATCACATGAGCTTTCCCTTTTAATTACCTGAGTGCTCCAAATCTTCATTAACTAAATAGGATGCAGAAGATGGTCATTAGTTTGGAATATAAATCCTGCTGATACATTTAAATGCTTTTCAATTGACTAATTGAAATTTCCAGTATTCACAAATCCCTGGAAAGCATTAGAATTTTATCATTTATACATGGAGTGATTTTAGACAATGTTTTTTGAGTATATTATTCTACAGTGATAATTGTTCCCATTTGGCCTGTAAAGAAATTTGACCTGGTATGAGTAGGAATAAAGATGATTATTTAAACACTTGCAAAAGTTTCTAGT
The DNA here is from genome assembly GCA_033296515.1 of Macrochelys suwanniensis. NCBI lineage: Eukaryota > Metazoa > Chordata > Testudines > Chelydridae > Macrochelys > Macrochelys suwanniensis. The sequence goes on along the minus strand of CM065779.1, from coordinate 21,849,405 downwards.
GCATTTTGTGGAAGGGCCGGATTGTCAGAATCAAGACAAAACACAGTCTCTGAGACACATTAAACCACCCTTGTTTTGTGGAGTTGCCGTACCCTGCCACCACGAGTTATTTCACAAGAGAATTTTATGCTCTGTAATAGGCCCCTGGTTCATGTCCCGTCATGCTCCAATGCACAAGAAATTGTTGACATTGGTATAATGTTAAGAAGCACTGCAGGCATAGAGCGAAGACATAGGAAATGATGACCAGACTTTCAACCCTCCTTGACTTTCAGGGAGGTTTATCATTCATCAAAACTTCTTGGCCCTTCCTCAGTCTGATGGTATAGCTGTCTGAAGACTTGGATATGAGCTGCAACCACTCCTAACATCAATAACACCCTTTGTAGTGCTTCATTTTTAAATTCAGAATTCCTTAAACTTTATAACTTGGTTGCAGACTAATCCCAAAGGGTGAAAATAACCCCTGTGCAGAGAGCCAGCACATGGTCTAGGCACCTTCAGACTCATAACCGGGCTTAAATATGACTTTAAAATTTCTATAGTTCTGCATGTTCAATGATTTGTATGCACAAGTACTGCAATCTGCATCCACAGACAGTCACTGATTTGTAGTTTCCATCTAACTGCTTTTAAACATTTTTTTTATCTGGGAATTGCAGGAGGGTGTTTGCCGTCAAAAAGAGCGAATTCTCTTGGGGTTTGAAAGTGTTCTGGTTCCCTAGAAATGCTCTTTAATTTATGATATGAGTGTTAGGGACTACGGTCAGAGGAAGGTTTGCTGGGTAATTAAGGCAGTAGACTGGGAATCAATAGATCTGCGTTCAGTTCCCAACTCAATCACAGACTGCCTGTGTGACCTTGTGCGTTTCACTTAATTGTTCTGTGTCTCAATTCCCCACCTTCTGTTTGTATTGTCTATCAATTTCTCCTACCCTTTGTCTTCTCTAGAAAATGTTGCTCTTCAGGGAAGGGATTGTTCCTTACTGTGTGTATATTTGTTCAGTGCCTGGCACAATTGTTGATTGTAGATGTTAATATTAAACAAATAATAAGTGATTAGTGAAATATGCAATTAGGGTTTTTAAGTGCCTCAGGATACTAGCACAAGCAATAATAAGCTTGGACTTCTCATCAGCTCTCTTTTTTTTATTGTGTCCATCAAAAACTGCTTCGTATCTAGGTCAGCAAAAGTGAGCTCCAGGATATGTTTCCCACTACACTTCTCCCTCGAAAAGCATTTTGGGTCTGCATGCGCTAGATAAGGGAGTAAGAATCCTCAGGTAAATTCTTAATCTAGATCTCGACACGTCAAGGCAAATTGTGCTGCCACACAAGATTGGGTCATCCTAAATCTTTAGAGATTCTGCTAAAAGTGAAATGTATACATTCTGAGAAGAAGAAGGGAGTAGATGGCTGTTCAAAAATATAATCAGCCCTGCATTTTAATAAAATTACCTCCATAAAATATGAGTATTCCTGTGTTCTCTGCCAGAGTGAAATACATCACAGTGACGTACACAAAAGGGAATGGAAACATGAGGTTATCTTTGTTTGATACTTGTGATGTCACGTGTGCTGGTAGAGAAATCTGGGAGACTGACGCTGTAATTCCTTTGAATGGGAAGAGGAAGTGATATTCTTGAGTACAAAGAGCATTCCATTTTTAGCCAATGGCCTCCATGCTTTCTACCCTTTTTGGACTTTTACTAAAAAGAACTTGGTGGATTTTTAACAAGCTTCCCTGTCAGAAGGTCACTGTCCCCTTTCAGGGAGTCTGGATTCAGCCTCTGACCTGTGACTACCTTACATCTCAGAGCATGAGGATTATATGACAAGGATACATCTGACTGAGAGACAAGCGTGCTATGAGAGAGAAGGTCATCCTGGATTCAGTCCCATGCTCCCTTGTCATGATGTGGCCCTCATGCTCTGAGGGTTAAATTATTCCCAGATGGGATTGAATCCAGAGTCCCCCATGAAAGGGGCAAGCTGACGCTGTGATCCTTCCTGTGAATGAAGGTTATGAATGTTGGAGTTATGAATGAATACGTGCATGATTAAATGTACTGCTCAGAGAAAGTCGGCTAAGTCGCTTAACAATAACACAACTGTATATGGGGGCAAAACATGAAAGTAACAAATTTAGGAGAACCACACGAACTACAAGACTGGCATCGAACCCACCAGTTCTGAACTCTGAGCCACGTATTACTCCTGAGCCAGGGTCCCTAAGACTATTCACTGACTGTTGGTATTTAACTCTTAAGTTTCAATGTGTACTGTAATTGTAGGGCCTGATTCTGCCATCCTTGCTCATGTTGAATAGTACCTGATCCTGAGACTAGCCCTATTGAAATCCATGAGACTATTTGCATTGAAAGGTACTATTGTACGTGAGTAAAGGGAGCAGAATCTGGCCCTTATATGAGCATTGGGAGGTATATCAATGGGAAGACTAGACCAGTGGTTCTCAACCAGGGGTACATGTACCCCAGGGGGTATGCAGAGGTCTTCCAGGGGGTACATCAACTCATCTAGATATTTGCCTGGTTTTACAGCAGGCTACATAAAAAGCACTAGCGAAGTCCGTACAAACTAAAATCTCATACAATGACTTGTTTATACTGCTCTGTATACCATACACTAAAATGTAAGTACAAGATTTATATTCCAATTGATTTATTTTATAATTATATGGTAAAAATGAGAAAGTAAAGCAATGTTCAGTAGTACCATGCTGTGATACTTTTGTATTTTATGTCTGATTTTGTAAGCAAATAGTTTTTAAGTGAGGTGAAACTTGAGGGTACACAAGACAAATCCGCCTCCTGCAAGGGGTACAGTAGTCTGGAAAGGTTGAGAGTCACTGGACTAGACTCTAAGCATCGACAGTCAGCACAGTAGAGTGGAGAGCTTTGTATTTGCCATGCAGTGAATATGACACTTAACTATTTAGTCTGGGTTAACAGATTTTTTTCACACTCTGTTTTTCAGACCACAGCTTTCAGCACCTTGGCCAATGAGAAGTCCTTATCTGACCGCAAACGGGTAAGCTAACCTTTCAGCTTTACAGCTCCTCCTTAGAATGCTCCAGGGCTTCCGAGCTCCAGAGCGTCTAGCAAGAGACACGGCCGCCTTACTGAGAGCAGGCAGCTGGTGTAATTAAATAATGCATTACACAGCAGTGGAAACTTGACAGGCTGTGGTTCAAACAAAGGTAAACTCCCGTTCGTTTTGTCTTTGTGTGTGTGGAGTGGCTCTTTCCACATTTCTCATTGTGTGTCAGCTTCTGTTTTAGAGGATTAGAAAAAATGTCATTGAGAAAAAATGTGGAGGTCTCTGTGCAATTTAATATTTGCTCTCATTTAGGCTTTTGGTATGTGGATTTGGAATTTATTATTTTAAAAGCACAATGGCAATATGTTGATTTTTGGAGGTGGGGTAGGGAACGTGATTCAATCTTTTTGCATCAAAATCTGCTTGCGATTCACCACGGTCATTTTTTAAGCACTCTGCCTGCTTAGCTAAAGAGTTCCTGGTATATTCATTAGCATTTATTGGAAGAAGATCCAGTAACAATAAGATAGGTCTACAGTGCATCTGGGAGTGAGCCTCTCAGCCCAGGTCTACAGACTCATGCTAGCAGGGTTTGTGCTAATACGCTACAAGTAATGGTGAGATGTTGCTCCAGCCAGAGCTGCAACGTCTGCATAGCTATGGTTAGCATGCTAGCTTGAGCCCCTCTAACACAAATCTGTGGGCCCGGGCTGGGAGGCTTATTCCCAGATGCAATGTAGACATACCCCATATCGTTTCTGAACACCCAAGCTGTCTAATAGCTTCTTGGGCTGCAGAGTCCTATGATCACTTTCATCTGCCATTTGATCTGAAGTTTAACTAGCTATTCACTAGCCACTCTCAACAACTTGAACACATTTTTGATACCTACTGGTAAGGAAAACCAGGTGTGGAAGCAGCTCACCCATTTGTAAGAGCTGCCTGCTTCTTAAAGCTTAATAAAAACTCTGGCTTGCTGATGTCCCGTCACTCCTGGTATTAGGGGAAAAATTGGCAGCAAGGAATGCTTCTCACAGTAGCAAATCTTGAAAGTTCCAGTAATGGTATTAGCATTCGATTTATGCAGATACAAATGAAGTGTTAATAATGGGTATAAGTTGCTCCTCAAGGCCTTTCTCGATACCCGTCTCTTCACTTGACTGTCCAGTTTGTATGTGTGCCATCTGTTTGAAAGACTCTAGTTTATAATCCTCAGCCATATAAAAAGATCTGTCATCTTAAGGAAAAAAGGGGATTTTAGTGCAGGTGAAATGTTGAATTCCTCGGTTTATCCAACCTTCAGCACAGGCAGCAGGAGTAGCAGAGGCTTCTCCATGCTGCCCTGCCAACAGGCCCCAGTATTGACCTAAAGAGACCAGTTGTAATTATGAGAGGATAGTTTAGGATCTAGGCCAGCTCGACAGCTGATATAAATCTGTGTAGCTCCATTGACATCAGTGGATCTATACCAGTTTTCACAAGCTGAGGATTTGGACCTCTATGCCTATTCAATTGTTGCTCTTCTCTCCATTGTGACTGTCCGCTATGGTGTCCTGGGCAAATGCTAGTATGAGTAATTATATTCTGTCTTTCTAAATTATCCCCACACTTTCAGTGTGCTCCAGTATTCCTCAGATAATCAGATCTCCCTATCTGGCGTCTGTTGCATTTCGGGGTGACAGAGCCCCCTATTAAGTGAATTTCAAAGACAACGTACAGTAATGACAGCCAGAGGAATCAATAAGTGAGGAGACCATATTCATTTAGTTGATGGGTATTTTTGTCGTTTCAAGGAACATTTGCATTTTTCTACTTTATTATAAAACATAAGGGCACAGCAAAAGTGCTATTTATAAATTCCCATTATGAATTGTTTCACACTCATCTATTTTACTGTTTCAGTCCCTGCCATTCACTGTTGTTGGGGAAAAACAAATTGCACGGGATGGAACCATCCTAAATAAGGCCCTGATTCAGCAAAACACTGAATGTGGTTAAGGTCTACTGAGATCAGCGGAGTGTAAGGACATGTTGGAAGTTAAGCATTTGCGTCAGTCTTTGCCTCAGTAATGATGAATGTAAGCAGGTACTTAAAGCTGAACACTTGCTTTATCACTCTACTGAATCAGGGTCAAGTCCCATCCCTGTTAAATGGAATTATTATTTAGTAATTGGAAATTTGTTCACGTGCCAAAATGTATAGATTTTATTTAAATATAGTAAAACAGAGCCTCAATCAGCCCTCCACTCAGAGATTATATGAGAGAAAATCCATACCTCCTGCAGTATCTTCCCAGTGCCAGACAACATATGTACAGTATATGTCAGTTGATATTCTGAATGACAGAGTGGTGCTAATAGTACCGTATAGCGATGATAGAGTAAAGAGAGATAATGTATTCTGGTCTAGGCTACACAGCAGTTTGATGAAGTCAGGTGCTGTACAGTGCTGTTTATGAAATATTTTCCTAGCATTTCCATAAAATATTCATGGCTATTTTATGTATTTGATCTAAACCTTGGCTCTGGCTCTCCCCTGTCTAGCAGGTATGTCAAGGATATACATGTTTGCACAAGAGTGTGCCACATCCCCTGTTAGCCTGTTGAGTGGATTGTTCATTTTAGATTTACATGGAGGCTGTTTCACTCACAGAGATGGGGTTACCTTCATTCAGGAAAAGAGATGATTGGAAATGCACAGTATAATGGGACAATGGAAGCATCAGCTGTTTCATCATTTCCTGAGGAGTACCGCTTTTCTGATTAAACATATCCCTAAACAATGACGTTAATGGCTGGGTATTTACATTACATTCTACAGGAGTGCTTGATATTTGACAGGAGGTATTGTACAACTATTAATTCTGAATTCCAAGAGGATATGTTTCAGGAATGGCCTCTAGAAATATCTGTCTAACTGCAAATGATATATATAGATTGGTTTAAATTGCAGTCTCGCAAAGTAGGTCAGGGAAGCTATTTTCACTTAGGGGAATATAGGGGTCTTGTGAAACTACTCCACTAAGTCGTTTGGTGACCAATCATGGGGTGGTTGTTTCTGGGACATGGTAAATCTGCTGAAAAGATGACTTCTGGAGTGGAGTGTCTCTGTGTTCCTCCCTCCTCCCCCAGTTCCCTTCTCCACTTCCTCAGCCAGTAGTGAGTTGTGGTCATTGGTGATGGTGAAGAGTAAGACATATCTGTCTTCATTTTCCCCTTCCACTCTTATTTCTTGCAACCAAGTTCCCTGTTACTTCATCCCAACTTGGACTCTCTGCACTGTTGATTCTAGGCAACAAGGTGTGGGAACACTTCAACCTTGCAATGTCCATATAATTATTATTTCTATTTGTATTGTGGTAGTGCTTGTGAGCCCCGCTCATGGGTGAGGCTAGGCATGGTACACTCACAAACCCTGTTGTGCTAGGTACTGTAAAATCACACGACCGAAAGAGAGTCCCTGAAATACTGGCTTGTGTCCACACAACAGCTGTCCCATGCACTTTCACAGCACTGGTTTTACCAGCTGGCAGGGCCGGCTTTAGGCTGATTCGCCCGATTCCCTGGAATTGGGCCCCGCGCCTCAGAGGGCCCCACAACATCTGTGTCGGGGCCCCGCAATGTCCATCGCTTCGGCGACAGCTCTACTGCTGCTACTCTCTTCGATGGCGTTTTGGCAGAGGGGCCCCGTTGACACTGTTGGCATGGGGCCCCGCACTTCCTAAAGCCAGCCCTGCCAGTTGGTTGTAATGTACTGAGTAGATCTGGCTTGAAAATAGTCATTATTTTCATGAAACATTTCTAAAGAAATTAAATATGATAACTTGAAAAAAGTTCACAGAAAATTTTCAGTTTTTCAACCAAAAAAAAAAAAGAAAATTAAAAATTGTCAATCAAGTTAACAAAGAAATAGGTGAAGTGGTGTCTAATTCAGATAGTGTTTTAGAGCTGATGGCAGATTTAGAGACCAGATGATTGAGTGAAGTACTGTAAGTCTATCTATCTCAAGTGCTTATATGTAGAGCTGGCTGACACTTTTTGGACAACCTTTTTTTTTCCACTGAAAAATTCAGGCAACGGAGGCATTTCATGAATTCATTGAAATTTCATGAAATGATTCAGTTCGGCCAGTGAACTGAAAAATCACACAGCTCTGCCTATATGACCCACATTACCGTCACATCTGAGTGACTCACACTCTTTAATGTATTTATCTTTACAACACCTCTGTGAGATAGGGAAATGTTACTATCCCCATTTTACAGATGGGGAACTGAGGCACAAACAAAGGCCCAGATCCACAAAAGTATTTGAAATTATTGAAGCCTGAATAAGTTTCAACCCAATTTTGCAGTCTAGAGAGCATTAGAACTTTTGGGTGCCTCTCTGAACCCAGCCTCTAAGCTATCAGAGGTCTGCCCATGTGGGTGTCACTTTTCAAGACATGCATGCAACATCCACCGGACAAATGATCTTATAACCCTTGAAAATGTAACTGATGCAGTACTGCAACCCCAAATATTCAGTCTGCTCCCGCAAAATAATGAGTGACTTTAAAAGTCATCAGATTTTAAAAAACAAAAGATTCTAGGTTCATTTTATTTGTCTTCTGGTTTTTGAGCCCTTCCTGTGTGTTCCAATCACATTTTCGAGCTTTTCTCTACAACCATGAGGCCTAGAAATTTCTTTAGTCTTAACTAAAAGCAGAGATTCTCACATAATCTCTTGTCTTTAGCATCTTAAATCAGATCATCAAATATTACAAGAATGTTGAAAAAAATCATAGGAGTTGGCAACACTGCGAGGTGCATGCTGATCACTAAGGTTGAAAGCTTGTCAAGGATTTTTTTCAAAAAAAATCATAGACCTGATGACCATCCAGGGCTGGGTTTTGTAAGAACCATGACCAAAGATCCCTTGATTTTTTGGGGAAGACCCAAAGTCCGTTCACAGCTGTAAGGGACATTGTCATCCAGGCCACCTCGGGTGGCAGCGAGACTGCTGTTGCAAGCTCCCTCCCTACTGGCTGCCTGCATCTGAGCCAACTTCTTGACTGAGCAACTAGCGTGACATCTGCCTGTAAGGAGACGCCACACGGTCTAATGGACTAAGCAATGAGGACCTGAGTCTCCATCTTCACATGGATCTGGTGCTTTGTGTGTGACGGCTTCTCAGGGAAAGAGGGCTATTCATGGAAGGGAAGGTGCCAACTTTATATGTGATAGACCTGAAGATGATCTCTGCATATGCACTCACCTAGCTCGCTGTCAGTGTCACTCAGCATAGCTGCCCAGTGGCTCCTTGGGTTGACCAATCTGCTGAGCTTTTCAAAAACCAGGAGTAAACACCATAGGTGCCGACTCCGTGGGTGCTCCGGGGCTGGAGCACCCACGGGGAAAAATTGGTGGGTGCTCAGCACCCACCGGCAGCTCCCCACCAACCCCGGGGCCCGCGCCCAGCTCCCCGCCAGCCCTGGGACCCACGGCAAGCTCACCTCAGCACCGGGAGACGTTGCGGGGCCCCGCCCCCGACGCTGGGCGACGTTCCGTCGGCGTCTGGGGCAGGGCCCTGCAAGGTCACCCGGCGTCGGGGGCGGGGCCCCGCAACATCACCCGGCGTCGGGGGCGGGGCCTGGCATCAGGGGTGGGGCCCGGCGTCGGGGGCGGGGCCCCGCAACGTCACCCGGCATCTCAGGCGGGGCCCGGCGTCGGCCCCCACCGGCGCCACCG